>PVJO010012831.1:0-53933 GCA_004026905.1 Hystrix cristata | reverse complement strand
AATATCAGAGACTCTGTCTTTGCAGTGGTCCTTTCTGGAATGTATATATTCTATACTGTTTTTTATTTCAGGTATTTCTGACATCTTTATGAGCATTCCATAGCCTTGTTGAATCTGTCATTCAAACTTTGGACTGTTTTGGTTAGCTCATCCAGTTTTTTACTTATTTACCATCAGCATATTGAGTATAATTGCTGTAAACTTTTGGTTCATTTCCTTTGTGAATTCATCTATTTTCTTAATCCCTCTGTGAACTCTTCATAGATTTCTGGTATCTGGTATTTGTTTTCTTCTCCCTTTGTAACCCTTTGCTCTGTTTTGGGGGTACTGAGGGGGTTAATTGTTTCCTTGTTTCCTTGTTTGCTCATTCTCCTACTTGTATCTGTATTTTGTTTGTCTATGTATTTATCTAATAAAAATGAAATGTGTCTGCTGTTTTCTTCTCCCTTTTTTTGGTGGGGGTTTATTGCAGGTTGGGGACTAAAGAAGTGAGGTGGGTATGTGGTTATATGGAGATTTTTAGTAGGTTGTTGCCTCTCTATGAATAATTTTCAGCTTCAGATGTCCAGTTCTAGTATTTACTCCTCTTATTTACTTTAAGTGGCTGTGACTCTGTCCCTATGTTTTGCTCCAAGAATTGCTTCAATTTATAACAGTGTCCACAGAATCAATCTTAAAACATTTCTATATGATAGTCCTTGTAGTTAGTCTTTCCCCCCTTTGTCTATTCTCTAAATGAGGGAGAAAAGCTAGATATCTATCACCTCAGAGCCAGTGAAAGCACAAATATAGGGCTAGCACAAATATATAAGAGTAACTGCCTAATATACACATGAAATCATAAAAGAACATAACCCCACATTACTAAATAACTCCAGAAACATACAAAAACTTAAACCAATAATATGTCTGATAGGAATACACATTAGATATTCCAATGAGCCACTGGATATGTTGTTCTCAAGTAGCTTCTTTGCCAGATAGTCTGGGTGTTCACACCCCAATTGTGATCCCTCCACTGCAAAACCGGCTTTCACTCAGACACTGTACCTCTTTCTGCCAGGTTGCAGGCATTTTTGCAGAGTTTGAGTCTGAGTTTTTGGGTTAGGAACTCTTGCTGATCCTCTCCTGGGTGTAATGATGGATTTGGCAAGACAAATTCATTGATATTAAATTACCCACTGAGACAGAATTATTCCTATGCAATCGATTCAACTACAGCAGTAACAGGCTAATCCGTTTCTGTGCTGTCTATCAGGGCTAGTTGAGAAATAACATACCATAAGCCCATTTTGGGTCTCCCTTTAGCAGTGGGAACAGGATGCCTGTGTGAGCCTCCAATCTCGGGTAACTCTGGCTGAATCTGGTGCCTGAATCAGGCTCAATCTGGTGCCTAACTCAGGTCCTGGGTCTGTGATCACCAGTCCAGGTCTTTTCACTAGAATGCTCTTCAGTCTGCTCTCCAAGTGCTGATAGTCTCCAGTGATTATCTTTCCCTCATCGACTCTGGGACCTTGGCAGTATGAAGACACTAGAGTGCTGCTTGTTTCTTTAGCTTAATGTTCTCAAGGTTCAACCAAGTTGTAGCATGTGTAGGAATTTCCTTCCTTTTGAAGGCTGACTATTATTCCATTGTATGTGTATCTACATTTATTTGATCCATTCATCTGTGGATGGATATATGTGTTGCTTCTACCTTTTGACTCTTAATAATGCTGCTGTGAACATAAGTGTACACATAAAGACCCTGCTTTCAATTGTTTTGTGTGTATGCCTGGAATTGGAATTGCTGGAACCCGTGGTAATTCTGTTTTTATTATGGAACCTCCAACCACTGAGCTAAATCCCCAGCCTTTTTTTTTTTTCCTTTCTTTTTTTTTTGGTGTTCTTTTTAATTGTCATTTTATATGATAGCTATCCTAATGAGTATGAAGTATTAGCTCACTGTGATTTGGATTAGCATTTCCTTAATGATTGGTGTCCTATCATGTTCCTTGTCACTGAGACAGGCTCAAACACTGAAAACAGCATAGTGAATGGCCTGGTGGAGGAAAGGTGGTTCCCATCATGGTGGAGGAGGGACATTGTCTCAAGTCAGTGTGTAATGTAAAACTTCTGGGAGAAGTCTTTTTTTCTGAAGCGTCTCCTGAGACGTGTAGTTTGAATGACTTCCTAGAGGAGTCTATTTGAATCGGGATTGAAACTTATATGAAGATTGTTAGTTGCCCCCCAAAAGGCAGTTTTCCTTCTTCTCTAGAAATAGAGCTGCACAAGACTTTTCAAAATAGAGAACACTTGGGCCAGAGACGTGGGACCTTAGTGAAGGTGAAATTGAGATCTATTTTCCCTTTTTCATGTCTGTTCTTCTTCATTTTATTATTATTATTAGTAGTAGTGTTTTTTTAAAATTTATTTATTTTATTTCCACCTACCTGGGCTGTGGCATGAAGTAGAGGAACCAGCTACCTTCGGTGATAGTAACCTTCATTAACAACTATAACCTAAATGATTTCTAGGAGAAACTATTGTTCATTTTCATAGCTTCTTTTTGGCTTTCTTCATTCTCTTACCCTAACTACTAGTAGCAACTTTGTGGCAGATCATTGTTACTAAGTAGACTTTATTATGTATTATAGTAGCATACACATACAGCTTTCTTAATTTATGCCTTTGACAGAAAGATTTTTTCTGATTTGTGAGTCTTCTAAAACTGTTAATCAGGTAGAATTGCTCATGTTAGTTGAAATATGTTTACTATCACTTATTGAGGGTAGACCAAAGGCCCTGGGAAAAAGTCCTTTGGCATTGAAAACCAAACCGAAACAAAACATGGTATCTTTTTCTCTTTTCCATTAAGACTATCGCTTTTGTTATGAATTCTGGTAATGAATTACTTTATTAAAGTCATGTAGTTTGTGATGTTCCTTGGCAGAAAAATGTTGAAAATATTTGACTGTTATGGCAAATTTCACACTAAGCAATATTTCAAAAAGTCATTAGTAAAAGTTTTGGAAAAAGAACAGTCACCATCCAGTGATATGCTACCAAAAGACGGATTGCTACTATTTTAGATGATTTAGTTGTGCCAATTAATATGGGCTTTTTATGAGTTATCCCCTATGTGATTTCCAGTAAAACTTTGATTTTAAATATAAACAACATTTACTTAAACATTTAATTCACTTCTAATGTAAACACTAAGTTCTGTTTCTGTTTTTTCTTTAAATATTAGAAATTGTCTTAATATAGGCACATTTTACATTGAATTAAGCAAAATAATTTTCATCCCAGCTTTTATGTGACAGTTTCTCTTTGCTGCTTGATGAAAAAGTAATTAGTTATGAAATGAAGCACAGACTGTAATAGATTACTTTGTAAGTGAAACATTCCAGCTATTCGCCTGGTTTTTGCAAGAGGGTTTAGCGCTTTTAAATGAGTTTTCATTGCTTACAAATACTGCCAACTGTTAAGGGAAAAGGGAGTGTCTTAGGTGATTCTATATAAGGGTAGCCCAAAATTCCTTCATTTAACTTTTAAATTATTTTGAAATTTGTGTTGGAATATAAAGTTTTAAACATTAAAAAAAGAGAAAGATTATTTTAATGTTTAATGAAAATAGCCATTGTCTTTTATTTACTGTGGGAACACACATCAATGTTATTGGTAAATATTGATACACATAAATGTTAATTCACCTAAACAAAAGCTCTGGCTTGTGTTTTTATTTGTACCTTTTCTGAGCAGGTTTTGTGATTTTTTTTAAATTTAACTTTTAAGGGCTAAAAAGTACATAGCTACCTTGTGAAGATTTTGCAGTCTATCAGAAATTAAGTGCAGAAAACCACAAGATATGCCTGATTACAAATAAAAAGAGAGCTTTTAATATTTTGGATATGGAAATCCAAAATACAGTTATTTTTAAGGAAAATTTGCCGTGATTTTATATAGGCTATAGTATCTTAAAATAATTTTTGATATTAAAGTATGGTAAATGGTTTCTTAATTTAATTTGTTTATGATTATCTTTGTGAGATTTTCTCTAGGAATAGTGAGAAAGAAAAGTAAAATAAGACGTTGTATTTTAGTAATGTGTTATCAGATTTTAATGTAAATTATGATTTTGGTTTAGTATTTATTGCCAGGAGAACAATGTCTTATATAAAATACTTGTTTTAAATTTGTTGACAATCATAATTGTTAGAGCACTTTTAAATGCCAGGTGCAATTAGAAATGATTATTTAATCTGTTCTTTCCTTTATGTCTGTTAGATTCTCTTTGATTTTTATAATAGGATTTTGAAAATTACCCCCCAAAATCCTGAGGTTTATTCACTTTAACATATATTTAAAACAATACATGGAGAATCATTTTCCTTTATTCCGAAAATTTTTTTATGTTCTTTTTCCTTGTGAGGGGGCATTTTTTGTTGTTTTTTTCCTCTGTGGTGCTTGGATCAAACCCAGGGCTCCTCTAATGTCATACTACTTAGCTGCATTCCCAGCCCTTGATGTTCTTGGTTTCCTTTCCTAAAGGAAAGAAAAATCCTAATTTCTCCTTTAAGAATTATATTGTCCGCAACTGTTTATTTTTAAATAGAATTATATTATGAGCAACTATCTGTTTTTAGATTAAGTTAAAGGTTTATGGTAACAATAGAGAAGAGTTTTTGTACAACCTAGAGTTTCTTAGGCTTTTAGTTTTTTTTCTTTCGTGGTAGCATGGGAAGGAGCTGAAGGCCTTTCATGCTACCCAAATGTTTTCTTAGGTATTTCTTTTTAGGATTTAAAATTAATTTATTATCAGCTAAAGAAGATAAATTCTTCTTTATCTAGAAGGGCAGATGAAAGCTATCTTCTCACTTTTTTATTTTTGCTGTTTAAGCGTTATGTTAAAAAGCCAGCGGTGCAATTGTTAAAAATTCTAAATATCCTGTGAATGTGATATATAGTTTAACTCAAACACACTATTTTAGTCATTTATGTCGTGGGTGTTTCCTGTTTCAGAATCCTGTCCAAAAGATTCCTGACTCACATGAGATAACACTGAAGCATGGCACTAAAACAGTAAGTTTAAAAAAATTGTTTGTTTAGTAATAGGGCTATGATGGAAAATAGAACTAATGGGATACTTTTTTATTAAGGTTAATTATAAAATCAAGTCATGTCATAAAAGTTTTAAACATTAAAAAAGAAAGATTATTATTATGTTTAATGAAAATAGCCATTGTCTTTTATTTATAGTGGGAACACACATCAATGTTATTGTTGACTTTCAAAAACCTCTTTAAAATAGGAACATTACAATGAAATGAAGTAAAACTCAAATATAGTTTTGTTTTTAATGGAGTAGGAAAATTCTTCAGTATTCTCAGTTCTATTTTTGTACTGTATTTGTAAAAGACATGAGTTTCTTTACTTTACAGGTGAATGTTGAGAAAAGAAGTAAATTTTAAGTAGTGATTGTAGTGCTCTAAGATTATATTACTTAGTTTATAGATTATATAATTTTTTGTTTTTGCTTATGTTACTTAAAGACAAACAATTTAAAATAGAAGATGAAATCATTGTGTATCATTAAAAAGTGGTAGTCTGAATGAATGAAATGTGCGTATGAGATAAAAGAATGAGATTATCTTACTTTCCCTTTTCAACCTAAGTACCTTTTTCTAGTCTGGCATGTAAGGATAGATATATGGCATATATTCCATAAAAGGAAAGAAAACGTAAATTGAGATAAACATAGAAGTAACACAAATGGTAAGACTGATGCATAGTGATCTAAAAAGCAATGTCATTCTCCGAAATTCTTTCCTTTGAAAATATAGTGGGTTTTTTTTTAAATTAAAAAAAATTTTTTTTTTAAATTTTTGAGACAGGGTCTTACTAGGTAGTTCAGGGCTGGCCTCAAACTCACTATGTAGCCCAGGCTGGCTTCAAACTTACAGTAATCCTCCTGCCTCAGCCTCCTGTGTGCTGGGACTACAGGTGTGGGCTACCACACCTGGCTACTGTTATTTTAAATGGAATGAAAAAATATTTTAAATGTCTTATTTTTAATTTCTAGTGGTAAATATTGATACACGTAAATGTTAATTCACATAAACAAAAGCTCTTTGGGGTCTTCAGTAGATTTAAGCGAATAAATGATCTCAACAGGTTTAAAGACAAGAGCGTGTCAGGATGGTGGAGTGGTTTAAGGCGGCAAACTCAAGATTTAAAGACTAGAAAGGCTCTTAAAAATATTTGAGAACTATTGCTTTAAGAAATAATTTTTGACGTTGGGGCTTTAGCTCAAGTGGTAGGGTGCTTGACTACCAAGCGCAAAGGCCCTGAGTTTGAACCCCAGCACCAAAATAAAGAAATAATTTTCATCTAATTCTTAGTATTATATTTGCTTTTCATTAAATCAGGCTTTGATAATTTTGTTCTGAAACCATGATAGAATAATACTAATTTTTGCAGTATTGAATAAATGAGTAAAAGAATTACGGACTGTCAGTGTTTAAAAGGCTGCTTTTCCATCATCCAGTACAGAGAATTTACAAATGAGTTCTTGGATTTTACATATGTTTGACCTAAATATTACATTTTGAAATTTCCAATTTTATCTTATAGTGAAGGTAATTGAAAAGTGCTGTAATGCATCTTGCATGTTGAACATCAATTTGCATATATTTCTAAGTCTTAGAAATGTCAGGTATCAGGGCAGTGACTGTTCCATTTGATCTTGTCTTTTTTTTTTTTTTTTTTTGGTGCCTTGTGCTTACTGGCCAAGTACTCTAACCACTGAGCAAAATCACCAGCCCATGATCTTGCCTTTTTAAAAATTAGTTATTGTGTACATTTTCGGAAGGTCTATCATCCTTTCAAATACGGATATCTTTCTTTTTCTTGTACCAACTAGAACCTCCTCGTCAGTATTGAATAAAATAGCAAGAGTATACATCCTGTTTTTGAGCCTCTTGTTAGGGAGATAATATTTAGTTGCTTATCATTAAGTTTTTTTCATGGATGCCTTCCATCAAGTTTAAGAAATTCCTATCAATTTCCCATTTCTTGATGTTTTCTTCCTTCAATCACAAATAGGTGTTGGGTGTTGACAAATACTTTTTCTGAGTCTATTGAGATTATTCTGTGTTTACTCTGTTAGTCTAATGTGTTATAATAATTAACTTTTCAGATGTTCAGCCAATCCTGCATTATTTATTCCTGAGATAAATCTCATTTCTTGTGGTATCTTTTATTTAACTGACCAAGAAGGATTTGGGGAGCATTTCCTCCTATCTTTCTAGGAGAGTTTGTGAAATATTGATATTAATTCTTCTTTAAATGTTGTTTAAAATTTACCAGTGAAGCCATCTGACTGCATGCTTTGCTTTGTGGGAAGATTTTTTATTTCTATTTCAAGACTTCTTAAAAATCTTCATATTTTCTTTTCTTCATTAGGTAGCTTTAATAATTTTTGTGTAGGAATTTGTCCATTTCATTTATCTAATAGGTTGGTATACAGTTCATAGAAATCTCTTATATCTTTTCAATTTCAATAAGGTTAGTAGTGAGTCCTCTTTTTGTTCCTGACATTAGCAAGTCTTTCTTATTTGCTTGGCCTTCTAAATACAGGTTTCTCAATTTTGTTGAAAATTTCAAAAGACCAACTTTTGGTCTTTTGATTTTTTTAAATTTTATTTTATTTTAATGGTATATTTTAGATGTACGCAGTGATAATATTCATCGTAGGGTATTTGTATCTGTTCATGATATATCTTGTTGCTTCTTTTTTCCCATTCCCCTCCCCTCCCCTCACCCTCTCCTCCCTACTTATTTACAAAAGCTTTGTTTCCATTTTTTCCTTCCATTTGTTATTTCTCTTGTCCCTCTGTTCCTTTCCCCCTGATTTTATTATTTAACAAATTGTTTCCCTTTTTGCTGTACTTTTGTTTTGTTTTGTTTTTTTGGGTGCTGGTGATTTGCTCTGCTCTTCATAAATGCTTTCCTTCTGCTTGCTTTGGGTTTTGTTTGCTCTTTTGGAAGATTTTAAAGCTTGAAAGTTACTGATTTGAGATTTTTTTCCCCTTTATTGATGTAAGTGCTCATGCTCATACATTGCTCTCTAAACATATCTATTTATATACATTGCTTCAGTGTTAATTTACTTCTGGCAGTAGTAAAGATGGATGCTTCTGGGAATCCCACAAATAAGATTGAAATATTAATAAATGGGAATTGGATAAGGAGTTCTTTCAGAGTTTTGAGTTAAAAACATTGGAAGATCAGTGCTTTATAGTGATTCAGAAGATTCCTAAGACATTCTATGTAAGCAGCGCTGCAACTACGGTTTTGTAACCATTTAAAGTTTGAGAAATATTTAAAACATTTGTAAAGAATTTATAATCACAGGAGAAACTCAGATATTGAAATACTTGTCTAGTTAATTTACTATCAGACCAATTAAATTGTCTACTTATGGACTACTGTCCATAAGCTTATTAATTGTCTACTTATGGACTACTGTCCATAAGCTTATTAAAGCTTATTAAAAGAAAGGAAATACAAAAACTCAATATAAATGTCAACGTTGAAATTATGCTCTTTCTCAGGAACAGGAAACTTATTTTTATGTGATCTGATATTTAAACAAAAAGTTTAAAGTATTTTATTTCTTGGCTAAAGGAGTCCAGCAGTTGTAGAATATTTTGATACTAGTGTTCAGTCTTTTATGTAAATTAAGATATTTGTTCAACTCTATTTTTTTTTAGCTGGATGTGGTGGCTCATGCCTGTAATCCCAGTATTTGGGAGGCTGAGGCAAGGCGGATCACCTCAAGTTTGAGGCTAGCCTGTGCTACAGAGTGAGTTCAAGGGCAGGCTGAACTATGTAGTGAGACCTTGGCTCAAAAAAACAAAAACTATTTTTCCTATTCTTTTTTTTTTTTTTTTTTTTGAGACAGGGTCTTGCTGTGTAGTTCAGGCTGGCCTTGAACTTGCACTGTGGCCCAGGCTGGCCTCAAACTCACAGCAATCCTTCTGTCTCAGCCTCCCGAGTGCTGGGATTACAGGCATGTGTCACCACGCCTGGCCATGTTCAACTCTATTCTAAACAACTTTTTAAGGCTAACATTTATTTTGTTTAAATTCTTATTTTCTGGTTAAAATGCACCTGAGAGTTAATTGGACTTTCTGTGTTCTGCAGCTCTTGGGAACATAGAAATTGAGAATTGATGTAGCTAATACTCTCTAACTGTGGGAGAGTATTTTTTTCCTCTCTGAGCTCTGTTTTCTGTTATATTCATTACCTTTCATATCCTTTTGATGAATAGTGTATGTAAGCAACAGCAGAGACCTTGATATTTCAGAATGCTAACATTGAAAACATTGTTTTGTCATTTTTCTGAAGAATTTGCCGTCTTTCTTCTGCCCTTAGTTAGAAGAGCAGTCATCTTTGAGGTTGATTTTGTTGTTCTTTCTTGGATAGTGGGGAATTATCTCAGATTTGTCAGACTAAGTTGACATTTGTGTTATGTAAGATTTAAAAATTTTTAATCCTCTTTCTTTCCTTGAAACATTTACTAGAGCTTCCATTTTGTAATAGGCACTGTGCTGACCAAGATGTGGCCATATGTCTAGAGCTTGTACTCTTGAGGCGAGGACAGGCACTGGAATTGGGAGTCACAAATGAATTGACCATTTCAGATTGTGTCGAGTGAGCGGAACACTATTGGAGTCAGCCTCATCAGGAGAAGGAATACCTCTTTAGTTGTAACCAGGGAGAAGGAGGGTAGTGTAATGAGCATGGAGGCAAATGAGTTTGTTAGTGGTGGGAACAGAAATCACTTAGTTTTCTAACCTGCTGCATATTTGTTTCTATTTTTGTTTTTCATTTTAAGATACTGTTCAATCATAAAATGTAACTTGTTCTCAAATTTGTATGCTTTAACACCTTTAGAGTTCATATCTAATTTTAACATGTAATATATTATTATTTATATATAATCCCTTACATTCTGTGTTTGCAGATCTTAGTTGAGGTGAGCTTAAATTATTTTGTCACTCTCTAATTATAGGAATTGTATTATACTATAGTAATTACATTTCAAATCTATAATTGATTTATGGACATTTTGTTTATATAAAACTTTGATCCTTTTACTATCTCATATGTGTGGTAATCCCATTAAAAATGCCTAACATAGTTCTTTCTCTCTGAGAGGGCAGTAGAACTAGGGACTTCCTGCTTTGACACCAGGTTAAATATAGCTAAAAAACAGTAAGTTACTCATTGGGAATTCATATGAAAATTCACAAGGAAAGCAAATATTTTATGAAACTCTTATAAATACTATTGTAATACAGTTATAAATTGAACTTTTAAAAATGTTTAAGGTGAATATACTTAAATCATTTAGCTATATGCATAAAAAGTGTTACTTTGTCTCATTTTCTTAAGTAGATTTTGTAAAATGCTCATTGGCCTTGCTTGCTTTCTCTCTCTCTTTCTCTCTCTCTCTCTCTCTTTCTCTCTCTCTCTCTTTCTTTCTCTTTCTGCAGAGAAGTGAACCCAAGGCCTTATCTGTATGCTGGCAAAAACTATACCACTCAGCTATACCCCTCTAGCACATTTTGGTGATTTTAGACTCGTTTGATCTTTTTTTTTTCCCTGTGATGTTCATTTAGTTGTAGTTTAATTATCTTAAAACCTTCCTTAAGATTGTATACTGGGAAAACTAAATTATTTGTGAGATTTCTACTTACTAAAGCAGTGTAGTCTGTCATACAGAATTATAGTGGTAGCTAGTCCATGGTTCATAAGTTGGGACAAAACTGTCAATGTAAAAATTTTTTTTTCTTTATTTCAAAGGAAATAGTACTCATACTACTCTGCCATAAAAAGGATAAACTAGAGACATTTGTAGGTAAATGGATGCACCGTGAGAACATACTCTTAAGTATGAAAGTATGAAATAAATCAGACACTCATGCGTACAAATCGAATTGTTTCTCTGATCTAAGAAACCATAAGCGTAAATAAGGACAAAGAAGTATAATAATATTATGTAAAAGAAAGATAATATTCAAAAGAGAGGCAAACTAGAAAGGGAGAAGGAGGAAAAGAAGGAAGGGAAAAAGAAAAGAAAGAAAGGTAAAAAATGAAAAAATGTAAATAAACCTACTGTAAATAGGGAAGGGTGGGGGAACGGAAGGGAGGGGTGGGGAGGGGAGGGGGGAACTAAGATATATTGTGTACAGGTACAAAATAACCATGATGAATGTGATCATTATGTAAACAATGTACCAATACATGTTCTTCATAAAAAAATTAAAAAACCAAAGGAAATAGACTCATATTAACCCAATCATATAATATAGAAGGTGCAGTCCATTCCTACTTTTCAGAAGTAAAACAGTTGATATCCTGTGCTTCCTGTGCCTTTAGGTTAGGAAATGGGGTTAAGAAGTGGAAATGGGGGTATAATAGACTGTAAGTTGTTTAACTCCAGTTCTTTTTTTAAAAACAGGTGTCTGCTCTGGGTCTAGATCCCTCAGGTGCCCGTTTGGTGACTGGAGGATATGACTACGATGTTAAGTTTTGGGATTTTGCTGGAATGGATGCTTCTTTTAAGGCTTTTCGATCTCTTCAGCCCTGTGAGTGGTATGTATTCACTTAGTATCTTCAGTAAATATGATTTATCTTCATATTTGGAGATAGCACTAACTTCTCTTCATATTTGGAGGCAATGCTATTGTTATTTTAATTCTATCTATCATCATTTGTACCAAAATTTAGTTTCATTAACCTGTGTTTTAAAGTCATTTCCTATCTTGAATTTTTTTAAAAAAATGTTTATTTAGAAACTTTGCTTGATTCATTTATTTTTAAAAACTCTGTGCTGTATAATAGTATGTTCTTGTGCATGATATATGGTAAGCCAGTATACAAGTTGTGATCCAGGCTACCCTGTCCAAATATGGCCAGGTAGCATTGTATTAGCTAGCTAGGACTTGACCTGTGGCTACCATTAGTCATGCCTTGATCGCTATTTTTGACTATGTCTGACCTAGCATATTGATCCTTTATAGTAGCATTTAACTTGTTTATCTCTTTTCTTCTATAGTCTAGAAAAGATAAATCCTTGATCATACTGCATATTGTGTCCCATCAAGTGGCATGTACTGTCAAATTGTTCTGTTATTTAGTGACTAGAAATTAAGATGGATCCCTAGATTGTTTGTCTCGTATGAGTCTTCCACTGTAATGTGAGTATTTTATAGTTGAGTTAGGCAAGAACTTTGTGGAGAAATACCTTGGCACCATGTAAATATGCAGATAGTTGTCGTTTTTTCACTTAGTGGGTTTATCACTCATTGATGATTCCTACCTGATAACTGATAATTCATCTTATTGGGGATTACAAAGTGGTGATTTTCTAATTTGGTTATTGTATTTGCATTTATTTACTGGCATTTTTCTTCTTTTCTTTTTTTTTTTTTGCAAGGTGCTGGGGATCAAACTCAGCACTTTGCTCTTGCTAGGCAAGCACTCTACCCCTGAGGTAAATCCCCAACTGACATTTTTCTAAAAGAAGAGCTTTTCTTGTTAATTGATATTAATACAGAAATACCCTCCTTAAATACAGTTCCTACTGGGAAGGAAGGATAAATACTTAGTTATTTCATTTTGATTACCCATTTTCAGCTTAAGTATTAGTGATGTAAATGAGTTCTTGTTCTTACTGGTTGTGATGCTTTTCTCCCCCTTTTTTGGCTTTCTTTTTTCAGTGTCAGTATTTATAATTTAATTTGCATGTGTCTCAGTCAATTGGAGTCATTATTCTTTTTTGATAATCAGTTGTTCCAGATTCAGCCAATGGGAGTCCTTGATTGCTATGTAATTTTGACATGACTTTGTCTTTGAAAGCTTTTTTAGTTTCTGTACAACTAAAAAAGTGTAGGCTTCCTGGTAGATTTCTTTCCAAGTCCCAGAATTACCACTTTTCCAAGAAACTTTCTTTTGAGGGAATGGATGATAGGCATGCTCATTGACATTGAGGTATCATTGCTTCTTGACTTTTTTAATGGAAAGAGGTAGAAAATATAGAGAAATATGTGTATGCATGCTTTTGTCTGTGTCTGGGTTTGAGTATCAAGGCTGTACTGACAATTTCTATTTTGAGATTTCAGTAAATTTTAAATTTTAGTATATTTTCATTTGTACAAAAGCTGCAAACAGGGGCTGGGGATTTAGCTCAGTGATTAGAGTGCTTGCCTGGCAAGCACAAGGGCCTGAGTTTGATCCCCAGCACCGGAAAAAAAAAAAAAAAAAAAAAAAAAAAAAAAAAAAAAAAAAAAAAAAAAAAAAAAGCTGCAAACAGTACAGAAGTCATGCAAACACCTCACCTACTTTATGATTAGCACCATATATTATCTTAATTGCTTTATGACAATTAAGACATTGATATTAGCCAATTATTGTTAACTAAACTCCAAACTCTATTTGGAATTTGCCATTTTTTTTTCCATGAATAACTCCTTCAAGATACCATTACATTTACTATTTTAAAAGATTTAATTTTTTTATTAATACACGTTTGCAGTACATAATGTTTACATTCCTTATGTGGAGTTGGCACATGTACATAAAACATCTTAATTTCTTTTATTTCCTTTTCCTTTCTCCTTCTCTCATCTCTCTCCCTCCCTCCATTTCTTGATCCCCTTCCCATTTGAGAAAGATCAATTTTATTTCTCTACTTCCTATTGTCTTTGGTTTTGTTCTTTATTTATAATTTGGGTTTCTTATATAAGAGAAATCATATAATATTTAAGGTATGTGTCTGATTTATTTCACTTACCATTATGGCCTCAAGGTGTATCTTTATATTTTGTTAGTTTTCTCTAATCTATGATGGTCTCTTAGTCTTTCAATGTTTTTTATGATCTTGATAGTTTTTTGTTTTTTTTTTTTGGAGACAGAGTCTCACTGTGTAGTTCAGGCGGGGCTTGAACTCACTGTATAGCCCAATTTGCTTCAAATCTTCTTCCTCAGCCTTCATTCAAAGTGCTTAGATTGCAGGTGTGCACCACCATGCCTGGTGACTTTGATAATTTTGAGGCGTGATGGTTTGATATTTTGTAGACTGTCCTTCAGTTTAGTTACACTGATGTTTCTTTTAAGGTTAGACTAAGGTAATGGCTCTTTGGCAAAATAGCAAGTGAAGTTCTTTCTTGTCGCATGTCAGAGATATATGCTGTCATGTTTTTCAAGTTTTTTTACTGTAAAATTTAAATTTTCTCCCCTTAAATTTGCTGTTTATTGAGAGCATTCAAGTGGGTAGTATTTAAATAAATTAGTATTCTACTGTAAGGACAATTTTTATCTTCTTCCTCACTTATTTACTTGATCATTTGCTTTTGCTAGTATCAACTGCTTGCTCTTTATTTTATACCCTGGATTATAATCTAATATTGTTACTTATTTTGTTCTCAGATTGTTGCAGCTGTAGCAGTTGCTAGTTCACTTTATTTGGCTCATCTGTCCCTTTGACATGTCTCATTCTTTTGGTTTGTTTGTTTTTGAGTACTGCCTCACTTTTTGGGAAGCTCTAGGCTCAGCTTTTGACCTCCCTGAGTCCTAGAAGCAATCCTTTCTCATGAGAAAGGAATTAGCAAACAGGATGTGGATTCTCAATGTGCTTCTTGCACCTGGGATATTGCTGCTTTCAGGCCTTTTCAGCAGATATATAGTAGTATTATGGGTTCATTGTAATAACATATAAATCTATATATACCTATATCTATCTATCTCTCAGTGTGTACAGCAGGGCTCCCCCACCGATGGGCATGGACCAGTACCAGGGTACACAACAGGAGGTGAGCAGCAGGCAAATGAGTGAATGAAGCTTCGTCTGTATATACTGTTGCTTACCATAGCTTGCATTACTGCCTGAGCTCCACCTCCTGTCAGATCAGTGGTGGCATGAGATTCTTATAGGAGCCTGAACTCTGTTGTAAACTGTATATGGCAAGAGATTTAGGTTATACTGCCTTATGATCTGAGGTGGAGCTGAGGTGGCGATGCAAGCAATAGGGAGCAGCTACAAACACAGATTAACGTTATCAGAGAGGTTTGATTGCACAGAGACCATAATAAATCAGTTGTTTGCAGACTCATATCAAAACTGTATCAGTGAATGGCAAGATATAATTAAAGTGCATCTGATGTCAGGCTGTAGAGTGACAAGTGAGTTGATGTATTTCAGTTGTATAGCTCCATCTGGTGGCAGGCTGTAAGTCAGAATCTGACAATTTCTTTTAGTCCTCACATGGTCTGCTCATTATTTTATTTACCACTTCCATGTGCACTTCTTTGCTGAACTTTGTATTGTCTTACAATTTTGATAAGCTTACAAACTGACCCTCTGTCAGTGAAATGAAAAGCAGATGCCACTAGAGAGCTGTTTGAAAAGGAGGAAAGACCCAGTGATGAAACAGGACAAGATTCTAAGACTGCCAACAAAAATAAAGTTGCATATTAAAAGAAAATACTAAGAGTCCTACTTAAAGTATGGACTCATTGCAACAGGTGATTCTCATTTTCCAAGCATGCTTTGTATAATACAGTAATACCTCAGTTCATGAAGGCTTCTGTTTGCACACATTTCTGTTCACAAGCAAAAGCATTCGGCAGAATTCTCTTTCCATTTGTGAATTCTGCATCAGGTAACAAACATGACCACGGCCATCTTCTCCACACAAACACAAACGCAGCCATCTTCCCCAGAATCATGAAACGAATTAGGTTTGTAAACTGAGGTACCACTGTATGTAATGACCAGCTATTCGATGATGCCATGAAACATTCAAAACTGCTGTACCACATAAAGACCAAGCACCCTGTGTTAAAAGACAAGCTTTTTGAGTCCTTTCCTTTTTCAAAAGAAAAAAGTGTGAACATGAAGAACAATTATTAAAGGCCACCATTTCATCAAGTATGTCTGTACTGAGCGTGATTCGTAGTGGCTAACTGTATTGTTAAAGCTAAGAAGTCTTTTACTATTGGAGAAGAATTGATCCTGCCTGTTGCTAAGAACAGTTGTTGTGAACTTTAAGGAAGACTGCAGTTCAAAAGGTGGCGTTTGTTCCTCTTTAGTGAGCACTGTAACTAGACCAATTGGTGAAATAAGCAGAGGATACTGAAGAACAATTGATGAAATAGCAGGGGATACTGATTAATGAGTCATCATGATATATAGTCCAGGTATCAACACTGTGACAACACGGCAACAATGTTTGTTTTTGATCAATATATTTTTCAGGAGGCTGTGCTGAGAATATGTTATATGCATGTTTGTTGCCAACCAGCACCATAGCTGCAGAACTATTCAAGTCTCTGAATGATTACATAGGAAAGCTGAATTGTACATTTTGTGTTGGTGTGTGCATTGACAGAGTGGCTGCCATGACTAGATGGCTTTTTGGTTTCACTATTCTGGTCAAAGAGATTGGGTCTGAATGTGAATCTATGCACTGTGCCAACCATGAGAAATGCTGGCCAGCCAAAAAATGTTGTCTGAATTTAACAACATTTTGTGGAATATGATTAAAATTATCAACCACATTAAAGGTAACTCACGTCTGTTTGTGAAGCTCTGTGAAGAGGTGGATGCGGAGCACATATATCTTCTCAAAAACAGAAATGAGATGATTTTCTACAAGTAAATCACTGGCTAGAGTTTTTCAGTTATAAGAGCCACTTTAGAGATTTCTTTTAGAAATCTCTGGCAGCACATTTCAGTGACAGAGAATGGACTGCAGAACTTTCCTATTGTGTGACTTTTTCACCCAGCTTAACAAACTCAGTTTGTCACTTCAGGAAATAATGACAGCTGTATTCAAGTTGGCAAGCAAAGTGCTACATTCAAAGCTGAACTTGAATTATGGAGGTGAAGAGTGAACATTGGGATTTTTGATCTATTTCAGACATTATCGGAGATTTTGAAAGAGACTGAGCCAGAGCCTTCTTTCTCTCAGCTGGTGTAACATCACCTATCTCAGCTTTCAAAGAGTTTGGACATTATTTCCCAACCACCAAAAAACCTCTGAACTGGAGAGAAATGGATCTGTGACTCTTTTTTTTTTTTTTTTTTTTTTTTTGGTGCTGGGGATTGAACTCAGGGCCTTATGCTTGCAAGGCAAACACTCTAACCACTGAGCTAAATCCCCAGCCTGTGACTCATTTGTAAATAAGCCACGTGAATCAAATTTGTCCATGCTAGAAGAGGGTCAGATGCTTGAGATTGCACATGGTGGTGGCCTTAAAAGTATATTTTAGACAATGTCAAATCTCCATATATTCTGGATTAAAGTCAATCTGGAATATCCTGAGATTGCCACAAAAGCATTGAAAAGCCTGCTGCTATTTCCAACATCCTATCTCTGTGAAGCAGAGTTTTCTGCAGTGACAGCAACCAAAACAAGAGTACACTGAGTGTAAGCAATACAATTCAGGTGTCACTGTCTCCCATCACCCCTAGATGGAACTATATAGTTGGAAGAAAACCACCTCAGGGCTCCCACTGATTCTGCAGTATGATGAGTTGTATAATTATTTCGCTATGTATTACAATGTAATAGAAATTAAGTACACAATAAATGTAATGCTCTTGAATCATCTGGAACCTCCTCATGCCCTTGTCCCCAACTATGGAAAAATTGTCTTCCATGAAACTGGTCTCTGGTGCCACAAAGGTTGGGGACCACTGGCAAACAGTATGTCTATAATTGTGTGTCAATGTCTGTCTGTGTCTATATTAAGCTAAACATTTGAGTTATACTGATGTCTAATCCAGTACCTCATTGTTTCTGACCTTCCTTTTGTTTTCTTTTTTCTTTTCTCTTCTTGTTTCACCTTCCCTCTCTTCTTCACCTTGTCTTCACCATCCATTTACTTTTACATTCTACCTCAAACTAAGTAATTCAAGTGTCATCCCTTGATATCTGGTGATCCAGCAATGCTGTCCAATAGAACTTTCTGTTCTGATGGAGATACTCTGTATCTTCTCTATTCAATATGGTAGTCATTAGTTACAGACGGCCTTCGAATACTAATCTCAAGGAACTGAATTTTTAAAAATTTAATTTTAATTAAAACTTAACTACATGTGGCTAAGAGGCTGTTATGTTAGTGCATATTTTGAACTTATCTTTAAGTGGCCAAATTCATCACACACAAGCTACTATAGTAACAAGGTGCTTTTACACTTAAAAATATGTCACTTAAGATCAAAAATAGAAAACTACTACCAAAAATCCACTGTTTAGTAGGTATTTTAAATAAAAAATAAAATGTAAAGATGCGTATACGTATATATTTTTCATTAAATTTTGTTGTTAATTTTTTTGATCATTATTTCAGCTTCTGATTCCAGTACATAAAATATTAATTTTCATTCCTTGTTTTGTTACAAATAAAAACTTAATGAATGTGCAGTAAGTTTGTGTTCAATTAATACCTGTTAAATATTGTACTCAGATTTTGGTAGGCCATTAGAAGCCTTTTGCTGGGCATGGTAGTGCATACCTGTAATCCCAGCACATGGGAGGCAGAGGCTGGAGGATCATGGTGAGTTCAAGACCAGCCTGCGCCACAGAACAAGACCCTGTACCCCCACCCCCAGAGCCTTTCTGTATTTTGATACTGATCTGTTATTCTTTTAAATTAGATTGAGCTGTTTACCCAAAGGAGAGTTCACATATACCTGTCACTTAAAGTCCTGCATAACTTTTTTTTGTCACCCATGTACAATATTCCTGTATCATCTACAAAGAAAATCAGAGGGAGTTTGTTGACCATCTCAAAGATATACAAATATAGTATAGTATGCTATTTCAAGCCATCTCCTCATTTGAAATAGTAGACTTCAGAATTTAGGTGAGAAGTGAGAGGTAACATTATGGTGAATAAGTGGCCATCAAAGAGCTGTTTGCCTGCAAAGGACCCCCATGCCTATTCAAGATGGTACAGCTGACAGGGGTTGTAGCTTTTCTCATCTAATAATAGTGTCCCTTCTACTTTATGTCATCCTTTTTAGACTCCACATATTAGGGAGAAAATGTAGTATTTGTTTTTCTGAGTCTGGCTTACTTAGCTCAACATGAACTTCTCCACATCCATCCATTTTCCTGCAAATGGCAAAATTTCATTATCTTTATGGCTGAATAATACTGTTATCATCATGTATATATACACATTTTCTTTAATCCATCCATTAGTTGATGGGCACCTAGACTGGTTCCATATCTTGACTGTTGTGAATTGTGCTGCAATAAACAAGGGCTTGCAGGTATCCTTGTAGAATGCTGACTTTAATTACTTAGGATATATTAAGGAGTGATACACCTAGATCAAATGGTAGCTTTATTTTCGTTTTTTAAAGGAACCTCCATATTGATTTCTCTAGTGGTGGTACTAATTTGCATTCCTACTAGCAGTGTAGAAGGGTTCATTTTTCCACTGCATCCTTACCAGCACTTAATATTTTTCTTTTTTTTGATGATTGTCGTTCTGACTGAGAAGAGATAGAATCTCAGTGTAGTTTTGACTTGCATTTCCCTAATAGTTAAAGATGTTGAATAATTTTTTTCACATACTTATTGGCTGTTTGTACTTTTGTGACGTGTCTGTTTAGTTCATTTGATTTTTCATATTTCTGAAGAAGAATATACATTTCAATGGAAAGGAAGTATTATAGATTGACTTTAGTAAAATTATATATAGTCCTATGTAGAAATTTTCTGTGGACTTGAGTTTGTAAATTGGCTTCTAGCTTGCTGACTTTAGAATGTTAAACAGAAGGTGATATTTCTTAATTTTGCATTAGAAATATGTTCTTAAATTTAAAATCTAAAATATTGAAGTGCCTGAACATTTGGTTTGGAATATATTACTATTTTATCATATTCTTGTATAGAAACCTGATGGTTGTACATATATCTTGCATTCTTGATCTGTTCTCAGCCTGTTCTCTTGCATTTGAGGGTTCTATACCCACAAATTTTTTGTGGGGAGGTTGCTGGCTCGAACTCAGGGCCTTGCGCTTTCTAGGCAAGTGCTCTACCACTTGAGCTAAATCCCAACCCCTGTATCCACAAATTTAACTAGCTGCAGTCTGAAAATATTTGAAGAAAAATGTCTGTACAAAACAGTAGTCTTTTCTTATCATTATTTCCTGATTAGTACTGTATAACAACTATTTTCATCACTATTTATTATATTAGTATTATAAATAATCTAGAAATGATTTAAAGTATGCAGAGGGATATTTGTAGAATATATGCCAAAACTATGCTATTTATATAAGGGGCTAGCACGTGGGCAAATTTTAGTTACCATCTACAGGTGGTCCTGGAGTAAACTCTCCATGGATATTGGGTGATTTTACTACAGGAAGAAAATATGCAAATCTAAAACTGTATTTTCTCTAATCATTATTGCCTTTCCTTTCCAAGAATGTGATATTTGTATTTGACATGGTACTTGAGGTTTTTGAGTGAGTGCAGAATATCAGAAAAGATGTAAGAACATTTCTTTGGAGTATTTTGATTAGTAATAATTAAAATATATGCCAGACACATACTAACTTAACTTGTAGTGAATTTAAAATCGCATTGTATTTGGCTACCAAGATTTTATACCTCTCAAGTTATTTTGGACCTTGGAAATAAAGAATAATACTAGTAACTGCTTGTTTCAGATACTGTGCTGGGTGCTTTAATTTATATTATTTCTAACCCTTCATCCCAGTCCTCCGAGTTAAGTAGTACTGTCCTGTTTTTTCAGCGGAGGAAACGAAGACTCATCAAAGTTGTACAACTAGTGTGTGAACTCCATGGCTCAAGAGCACTTCTGTATAATACTACATCTCATCTCATCAACTAATTTTCTATAAAATAAGGAGAGGGAGTCTAGTGAAGTTGACAGACTTGCTCTTCATCACACGGCTAGCTAGCAGAGAGAAGTTTGGATTCCTAGACTCCTGACTCACATTGCGGTACACTTTTCACTACAGCAGGACACCTTGGCTCCTGAGCCCCAAATGACAGCCCCAGACAGCTGTGTTTATCTGTCTTGCATGTCTCAGCTTGTTTTGCTAGCCAGGCCAAAACTACTTAAAAGGATCCTCAGTCTTCACCTTACTACTCCCCTCTACTTCTACTCATACACTCCCACTTGCCCCATGAATAACTTCACAGAAAGAATTGTGCAACATTACTAAGCCTTCCTCTGGTGTCAGGGTTACTCTCTGAGAGAACATTCACTTCCTTGTGACTCCAGTTTGCTCTTAGATTGGCTTTCCCTCTCTTCTCTTTGATTGGAATTTTAGTTGTTTAGGCAGGAATTTGAGGAGCAGATGTTATACTCCTTCAACAAGCCCTTTAATTCTTCTTAGTACTGTGTCTAATGAATCTTAATCCTCCTATCCTTTTAACTCTGTGGCTAGCAGAATTAAGAGCGAATTGGGGACAGGAATGGTAAGCTTGGTGGTGAACATTTCAGTGTTGATGAAGTAGACTGCAGAGAGCATATAAAAATGAGAGAGAGGTAAAGTGTTAAAATTTTCCTATATGGGTAAAAAGTGAAGTGAATAGTGGCTTGAGATTGCTGAGATTTTAGATTTGCCTCCAAATATAAATAATTTGGTAGAACAATAGAGGTTTGATAGAACAATAGCAGAATCGACTGCTTCTATTTCCTCTTCTTAAATTTTATTTTTTACATTTTCATTTTTCTTTAAAAATGACTAGAAAAGATAGTAATCACGGTATTTGATCTCTTATGAAGATAAAGAAATGAACACTTCTCAAAATGGGAGTCCCATTAATAAAGATACATCTTGTGAACTAACTAGTTTGTTCTATTCTTACTTTTTTTTTTTTTGGTTGTTCTGTTCTTACTTTAAAGACCTTGTTTAGGTAACCTGAACTTTCTGCTACCAAAGATCTGTTTATATATAAAAAACAAAGTTGGACTAAAGAGGATATAATCTTTTCAGGTCCCAATTGCCTGAAATTTCACTTGTCAGTCAGGGTTTGATGAAGATAGGGCAATCACATGCAAGTTAAACAGAAAAGGTTTAATATGAAAAATTATTATCTGTAATTTGGAATGAGGGATTGACTGCTAAAAAAGTAAAGAGAACTGTAAGGAATATAGGCATAGCAGATAAAAGCAGCATTCCATACCTCTGGGCTGAGATACAGCATTCAAGGAAGAGCCTCTGTGCTTTATCCAGCTGTTTTCTGAGAGGGCATGTCTGTGGTTCACTAGATGCAGAGAAACAGTGGTGGTGCTCTGATGGCAAAACTTGCCTGCAGTCTGTCCACCAGAGTCACTGTGCTGTAGCACTGCCTAAAGGAGGTGCTGGGAGGCTGCTAGTGCTGCTGCATATCACACACTTCAGGAGTCTGACACTGAAGAAAACTGAACATGCTTCTGGAGCTGGACACTGAAAAAGCTGTATATAGTACAGAAGCCTGCCAGGAGGAGCACATTAGACTTTGGAAGGAAAGCCACTTAGTCATGCAAAGTCTTTTCAGCGCCTTCTAATGGCAATACTTACATCATGCTAGATGGTGAAAGAAAAATATTTAAGGGGCCCGAATTCATTTTTGCAGAGCAGGCAGTGAAGGGTGAATTTGGAGCTGGGAGACATACGGACAAATGAATATCTGGCACAGTTAGTCAAACATGTAATTTTATATTGTATGGACAAGTGTAAGTCCATAAAGTACCTGTTAAGGAGGTACATCTAAATTTGTGATTCTGGCTGGGCATGGTGGTGCATGCCTATAATCCCAGCACTCAGGAGGCTGATGCAGGAGGATTACCGTGAGTTCAAGGCCAGCCAGAACTACATACGGAGACCCTGTCTCAAAAACAAAAACAGAAAACCTCAAACCATGATCCTGGTCAGAATTTTGCTAAGGACTTTATATTATTTCTCAGGATTTTAGAAAGGCTTCAGGTCCTTTTGTTTTTGAAGACCCTGGGCAGTAGCTCTACCTTTGTTGTTTTAGGCTTCTTATGGGCATCTGGCCTGGAGCTTCACTTCCTTGTGTGCCTTGGTGTGTTGCTCTTGAGTGCTGTGGTGAATGCTTTATATTGTCACACAGTTTCATCTCAGAGCCTCCAAGATTTGTGAGTAGTCTCTGCCTTTTGAATCAGCACATTAAGAATGGTCTTTGAAGACTATTTTAAAAACAGCTACAATTTCAACATTTTAGGAGAAATGGTCAAAATAAATTTGGAGTAGTAGTTTTTAGCTAGTGGGTGGTAGAAAAACGGTTTCATTGATAATTATCTGATTTAGATTTAGGAACCAGCCACAAAGAATAACAGTGTTGAGGTCTAGATAGACAAGAACTCTAAATTCCCTATATATTCTATTTGTAGAAGACAACATTGTCACATGCTAATGTTTTTAAAAATTATCCATTTTTAAAATCAGCTTTTGAGTTATAAACTTAGAGCGTAAATGGGACTAAATAGCCTAAAATTTTATTAAAAACATGCTTGTTTTATTTTGAGATTAATCTATTAGTATAAACGAAGGAATTTAATTGGCTTTTTCAATTTATGAGTAGAAGTTATGTAGATGGCTTTAAAAATGTTTGATTTTATTTTTGATACAAAAATTTTATATTTGGGGCTTTGATTATTCCTTTTTTTTCCCATTCCCCTTCCCTCACCCCCTCCTCCCTCCCCATTTACAAAACCTTTGTTTCCATTTTTTCCTTCCATTTCTTATTTTGCTTGTCCCTCTGTTCCCCCCTGCCCTTGTTCCATTTCCCATTTGGACATTTTTCTTCCCTTTCCCAATATAATGCATTTTAGTCTTTATATACACTTTCAGTTTCTCACACCAGAGAAACAATGTGGTATTTAAACATGCGTGTCCGATTTATTTCACTTAAGAGTATGGTGTCAAGATGCATCCATTTACCTAGGAATATTTCAAGCTTATCATTCTTTAGGGCAGAGTAGTACTCCATTGTAAAAAAACCCCACATTTTCTTTATCCATTCTGCTGTTGATGGGCATTGGGGCTGTTTCCAAGATTTAGCTATTACAAACCGTGCTGCTGTAAACATGGGTGTGGATATATCACTGCGGTATGATGCTTTTAATTCTTCTGGGAAGATACCAAGAAGGGGAATAGCTTGGGTCAAATGGAATCTCTAGTTCTAGTTCCCTGAGGAATCTCCACACCGATTTCCATAGTGGTTGCACCAGTCTACATTCCCACCAACAGTGGAGAAGGGCTCCTTTTTCTCCACAGCCCCTCCTGCATTTGTTATTGGCTGATTTGTTGATAATAGCCATTCTTTGTGGAGTGAGGTGGAATCTCAGGGTTGTTTTGATTTGCATCTCTCAAGTGACCAATGATGTTGAACATTTTTTCATATGTCTATCTGCTGTTTCTACTTCTTCATCTGAGAAGTGTCTGTTCATTTCTGCTGCCCACTTTTGGATTGGGTCTTTAAATTTGGGGGGTCTGATTTTTTTGAGTTCTTTGTATATTCGAGATGTTAGTCCTTTGTCAGAGGAATAAATTTTTTTCCACTCTGTGGGTTGTCTCTTCACTCTGTTGGTGGTTTCTTTTGCTGTGCAGAAGTTTTTAATAAGATGAGATCCCAGTTGTTGATTCTTTGTGATATTTCCTGGGCGCTTGGGATTTTGTTCATAAATTCATTGCCTATACCTATGTCTTCAAGAGTTCTACCTATTCTGTCTTCCAGCAGATTTAGTATTTCTGTTTTAATATTTAGATCTTTGATCGATTTCAGTTTTACTTTAGTACATGGTGAAAGATATGGGTCTAGTTTTAATCTTTGGCATGTGGAAAACCAGTTTTTCCAGCATTGTATGTTAAAGAGGCTATCTTTCTTCCAGTGAAGGTGTTGGCCCCTTTGTCAAAGATAAAGTGACTGAGTGTGTTTGGAGTTGTTTCTGTGTCTGTTAATCTGTTCCATTGATCCTTGGGTCTGTTTTTTTTGTTTGTTTGTTTTTTTGTCCTGTACCATGCTATTTTTATCATAGTATTACTCTCTTTTCTGTCACTAAAAACAAACTACCTGATGCCAGGAACTTTATATTGTTATGATAGTTAAGCTTAACTGTTGACTTGTTTGGCTTGGGAACCACCGAGGCGATTAGTAAAGCACACTTCTGGATGTGTCTGAGTGGGTCGTGGAGGTATGACCTTAGAGTCTGTATCTTGTCCCTGGCCCATTCCTCTCTGGCACTCCCTTCTGCCATGAATTGAGCAATTTTGCTGCATCATGCCCTTCTGCCATGAAATTTCTGCTTTGGAGTTACCTGACTGTAGACTAAACCTCTGAAACTGTGAGGCAAATAAAACATTTCCTCCTTTAAGTTGTGTCTCAGAGCTGAAAAGCTGACTCATACAGTTGTATTTGGCTTTATTGTGCTTCATAGATACTGCATTTTGTGGTCATTGAAGGTTTGTTGCAATCCTGTTTTGATCAAGTCTGTTGGTACCATTTTTCCAGCACCATGTTCTCACTCGTGTTTTTATCACATTTTTGCTGATTCTTGAAATGTTTTAAACTCTTTCATTATTATTATACCTGTTATAGTGATCTCTGATCAGTGATCTGTGTGATTTGTTTTGGGGCCCCATGAACTAGTATCATGTAAGATAGCAAACCTAAGCAATAAATGCTGTGTATTCCATTTCACCCACTGGCTGATCTCTGTTTCCCCTCTCCTGGGGCCTCCCTATCCTCTGAAGCACAACATTGAAATTAGGTCAGTTGGTAACCTTACCATGGCCTCTAAGTATTGAAGTAAGTGAAAGGAAGAGTCGTAGGTCTCTCTCCTTAAATCAAAAGCCAAAAGTAAAGCTAGACCTCTGTAAAAACACTTGGCCAACGTGTGAACACAAAGGAAAAATTCTTGAAGGAAATTGAAAGTACTACTTCAGTGAACACAGACATGATAAAAAAGCACAACAGCCTTATCATTGATATGGATGAAGTCATAGTGGTCTGGATAGCAGATCAAACCAGCCATAGCTTTCCTTTAAGCCAAAGCCTATTTCAGAGCAGAGCCCTAACTCTTCAGTTCTATTAAGGCTGAGAGAAGCTGCAGAAGAAAAATTTGAAGCTGGTAGAGATTGGCTCACAAACTTTAAGGAAAAATTGCATAATATAAAAGTGCAAGGTGAAACAGCAAGTGCCGATGTAGAAGCTGTGGCAAATCACCCAGAAGATAAAGCTAGGACAATTGATGAAGGTGGTTGCATTACACAACACATTTACAACTGCTTTATTTTCAAACATTCAATGAAGACATCATGTAGGATTCACATAACTAGAGAGGAGAGGTCTGTGTCTTGTTTTAACATGAACAGCCTTCCTCTCGTTAGGTGTTAATAGAGCTGGTGACTATTAATTGAAGCCAGCGTTCATTTACTGTTCTGAAAATCCTAGGGCCCTCCCTGAAGGGTTGTGCTAAGTCTGCTCTGCCTGTGCTCTGTATTTCTCACACTTGTGGAGGCTGGAAGTCCAAGATCAAAATGCTCATGTATTTGTGTCTTTGTGAGAGCCTTCTTCCTCACTATGTTTTGCTCTATCCTCAGGGACTAGGGAGATAAGCAGCTCTTTTTATAGGGGAATTGATCTCTTATAAAGGTAATTGATCTTCCTCCTTTTATAAGGGAATTGATGTCATTCTAGGGTCTCCACCCTTAACCTCATCCATACCTAATTACTTGCCAAAGTTTTCATCTGCTAATGCTGTATCACATTGGGGGTTAGGACTTCAAACATGAATTTGGATGGACACAAACATTTAGTCTGTAACAAATGGTGACAGAATCTTATAATTATTGAAGTGGTAACTTTCTTTGTCTTAGAGGTTAGATATTTTTTACATTTCACAATCCTAATAATTTCAGGTTTTGTGAGAATTTTATCATTTATTTTGCTTAAAATCACGTATTCCTTATTTTTCCCCAAATAATCTATCTCTTCCACACACACATGTTTTATTTCACATTATTTATATTCCTGCCACATGGCAGTAACTACAGGTTGAGTATCCCTTTGGAATACTTGTATGTACCTGCTAGCTATTTTAGGAGTGGGACCAACATGAAGCATGAAATTCATTTATGTTTCACACATACCTTATGTCCATAGCTCGAGTGGCAGAGGCTCTCTTCCCAAAGCGTCTCTGGATAGGATAGCCTCAAGGTATAAAAAAGCTTAATGGTTGTGCTTTTCCTGCCTGTGGTCTCCCACACCATCTAACGATTGAGCGTGCTTTGAATATTCAGTACATTGGTAGGGAGTAGGAGCAAAGCAGACAGCAGTAGGAGCAAAGCAGACAGCAGTTAGGAGCAAAGAGAAAAGACAGAAAGTATGAGTAACTCTCATGGAATTGAAGCTACAGGCATCAGAAAACTTAAATAAACAATGCGAGTAGAGGAAAATTAACTGGAAGTAATATAAACAGAGATGGAAAAGAGTCATATAATGGCAAAGCAGAGTTGGGAGCAACAGATACTGAAGGGGGGGAGTTGCTGGAGTTCCTCCTTGGGTCATAGGAGCAGTTGTCATATTACTAAAGCTGCTGAGTAAAGAAGAGTTCTTTGTGAGGCATAGCTTAAAGAGCTCATCCAGCTGTTCCGTATGACCTCATCTGACTTTTAAACAAAGCTTTAAGTAAATAAATACTTCTGAAGGTAAACCACTTTTTTTCCTGCTATTTGTTGCTTGCCAAAGCCATGAGCCCAACTCCAGTAGCTTTCTATTTCTGAACCTTTTTGTGCTTCCCAATATTTGGTAATATTTATGTTTCCTGTAGTTGTAATGAACATTCTTCTGCTTGTACATTTATAGTTAAATTCTTTTTTAATGAATAAAAGTTCACCATGTAGTATAAAATCATTTCTGATTAATTTATACATACTGAATTTGTTTAGTTATAGGTAAATATAATTTTTTACATAATTTTTTTTTTTTAATTGAACTCAGGGCTTTCCACTTGTTAAGCAAGCGGTCTACTACTGAGCTAAATCCCCAGCCCTGATAAGGCTTAAAAACTAAATTATGCCTATTTAAATACCAAAACAAAACCATGAAAAGCATTAAATGTAGTTTGTTTTCTTAGTTAATTCTGAGAGCTTTTTGTAAAATGTGATAGTGTCCTCATTTGTCCTTCTTATTGAATCAAGGGCCTTATAAAATTGCCTCACATATCTTTCTTTTTTGTAATGTTTTAAGTTAAAGTAAGACATTTAGAAAATACATTGATTCTAAGGTTAAAGTTTGAGGACTAGTCATCAAATGAACATACCCTTGTATTCATTACCCAAATCAAAGAGCTAGTTTATGGTATTACCTGCACCAGAGTCTAATTTCCTAGCTATTGCCCCTGTCTTCCCCATCCTGATTCTGTAGATTACTTTTGCTTGTATTTGAAAATGAAGAAATGCAGCATATATATGTGTATATATTTTAATTTATTTTATTTTAATGGTACATTTTAGATGTATGTAGTGATAACATTCGTCATAGGGGATTTGTACCTGTACATGCAACATATATTTTTATCTGAATTCTTTTACTTGATTATATTTGTCAGTTTTATCCATGTTGTGTATAACAGAAATTTGCTCATTTTAATTGCAGTACACTGTTCTACTGTATGAACATGTACCTACTTACCTATTTTCTGCCTTTGTACATTTGAAATATTTCCAGTTTGGGCTATTATGGATACTTCTGCTGTAAATACTCTAGTAATTGTATTTTAAAGCACGTATTTGCATTTTTTTTCATACATACTTGGGTGTAGAATTGCTAGGTCATAGCATATATTCTACTTTAGTACTTTCTAATAGATTTTGAAAATGATTATACCAATTTTTCTCCTATCTGTAATCAACAAACGTTGCCCTACATACTTGCTAATACTTTGTATTGTCAACCTCTTAAATTTTAGTCATTTTGGTAGGCATGTGTTGGTATCTCATTTTAGTTTTATTTTGAATTTTCCCAATGAATGATGAAATTAGATAACTTTTCATAACATCATTGGGTATTTGGATATCCTTCATAAGCATTTAAACCTTTGGCCATTTTTCTATTGGTTGTCTTTTTTAAAAATCATTTTATGAGTGGGTTTTTTTTTTTTAATATATTGTGGATTTTAGGACTTCAATTGGTTAAATCTTTTCTCCTAAGTTAAATCTTTTCTCCTAACCAGTGGCTTGTTTTTCAAAACCCTTTTAGTGATGTCTTTTGAGGAGCAGAAGTTGCTAATATTGTTGAAGTTAAACTTGTAGTCTTTTACGGCTATGGTTTTTTGTACCCTGTTTCAGAAAAATTTTTTTTAACCTAGTGTCATTGGTGTTATCTTCTAGAAGCTTAATTATGTTACCTTAAAATACATTAAGGTGTACATGTACCTGAAGTTGGTTTTTATGTATAGTGTAAAACAGGGATCAAAGTTTATATATTTTAATTACCTAGATATCCAGCTGCTGTGGCTTGTGTCTGGATGTCCCCCAAAGCCTCATATGGAAATAGGTGGGGCTTTTCAGAGGTGACTGAATGTAGGTTGTGTGATGTTGGGATTAAGTGTATGATGCTGGGATCAAGGGTACGTGAGTACTAAATTAGTTCACTGGTTTGTTTGACATAGCTCTGGAAGTAGGTAGATAATAGCAAGGTCCTCCCTGGGTGTGGGGTAAAGGTGCTTATTTACCCCAACAGATTTTTAATGTTGACAAGACAGCACTGTGCTAGAAGAGGATGCCAGAATGAAGTTACATCAGTAAAGACAAAAAGGTGGTATCAGGCTTGAAAGCAACAAAGGAGAGACTTACTTCCTTGTAAGGAGGCAATGCTTCTGGAGATATGAAACTAAAAGGCCTCTCTTAGTTTACCAGAAAAGCTAATAGCCCTCAAAAACATAGCCAAGGGCTGGCTACCTATTGTGTGGAAGAGTAGCTCCAAAGCCTGAGTGTTGCAAAGGCCATTTTCTGGACTGGTTTTTCCACCACTTTATCCTGGAGATATAGAACTATTGTTTGGAGAAAGATATCCCATTCAATGTTCTTTTGCTGCTTGACGGTGTACCAGGTTACCCCCACTTCATGGGTGACTTTCATCCTAACGTCAAAGTAGTGCATCTGCCACCAAATACTGTGGTGCTCCATTCTACCTGTGGACCAACGAGTTATTGCGACTTTCAAGAAGTCGCACTTTTATGTCACACTTTTATGTCACACTTTTTGTCAGGCAGTGAAGGCAGTTGATGAAACAAGAACAACCTTGTGACAATTTTGGAAGGACTATAACATCTATAAGCCCATGAAAGAAATACTAACTTTGCTTGGTATGAGGTTTCGGTTGTCACTAAGAATGGGATTTGGAAGAACCTTTGCTCAGAGTTTGTTCATGAAGTTCATGAACTTGAGAAGATGGATAAGAAGTCCAAAGAGGTCTTCAATAACTTTATGACCCTTAGCAAGAAGCTAGAGCTAGATTTGTAAGAGGATGACTTCATTAAATGCCTTGCTTTGAGGAGCTTATTAATGAGGACCTGGTGGAATTAGTAGCCCAGTGAAAAGATGAAGAGAGTCAAGATGATGATGTAACTGAAGAATCAGAGAGATTCACAACACAGGAAATAGCAAGGGGATTTTCTTTACTTAAAGAGGCACTGTTAGTCTTTGAGGCACTGTTAGTGTTTGAGGCACAGGACCCTAGTGTAGAATGATCCCCAAAGGTTGCAGCGGCCATTCAGGATGCCATCCAGTGCTAGAGTGACATCTACGATCAGAGAAGAAGAGCTACTATTCAGACATCACTGGACTGTTTTTTCAAGAGAGTAGGTAGGAAGAGTAGCTAGATTTGAATTGAATCCATCAAAAAACCTGTGTCGTCAACATCAGGTATGAGTGAAAGTCCATCTTGCCTTCCATCTCCTATTGCTCGTGATCCTTCAGCTCTGTCAACATCAAGTGTGGGCCAAATTCCAGCTTGCCCTCTATCCCCTTTTGCTGATGATCCTTAAGCTCCACCATCTCCCACCTGACCTCCTTCTTCCAGCTGGTAACTCTTGAGAGTTCACTCCGTGCACTCCCTATATGCCAGTTGTTGTACTGTGCCATTCCACCATTTTAATGTAACTGTAAAAGTAAAAATAGTTTATTTACAGTATGTTTGTGTATGTTAGCTTTTTTATGCTTTACATTGTATATTTTTGTCAAAGGTGTGCAAGACTCAGTTTTTCAGACTTACTTACGAGTGAATCTGATTTACAAACGTTCTCCTGGAATGGAACTTGTTCCTAAGTCAAGGACTTAACTGTAAACAATATGCTCAGTGTCTTACTAGACTTTCTTTTTCTTTTGCATAGCCATCAGATCAAGTCATTACAGTACAGTAACACGGGAGACATGATTCTTGTTGTGTCTGGAAGCTCACAGGCCAAGGTGATTGACAGAGATGGTTTTGAAGTAATGGAATGCATAAAGGGAGACCAGTATATTGTAGACATGGCCAATACCAAGGTAAGCTTTAAAAGAACATTTTAGTGAGTTCAATTTGGCACATGTTTATTAGCAACTTAATGATTCATTCTAAAAGTAAGTGTTTTAAAGCAATAACAATTTATTATTTCTTACAATCACATGGATTGATTGGTAGGTTCTGTGGCCTCATATAGTGTCAGGTAGGATAGTAGAATTTATGACAAGTGGGTCACTAGGATGTCTATAAGGTCCACAATGGCCTCACTCAAATGGTTATAGTGAGAGCATATTGCATGGCATCTCTTGCTCTTTGCCCCTTCCCTACTCTCATATTACCCTTCTTTTGTGTTTGCGCGCTCTCTCTCTTGCTCTTGTTCTCAGTCTTGATTTTACTCTCTCTTTCCATTTGTCTAGTTTTGGCCTTTTCAGAGAGTGGTGGTCTTAATGGAGTTTGACTTCTTGCAGGATGGCTGGGTTCCATGAAGAACAAACATGTAAACTGTAGATTTCTTAATGTCTGGCTTCAGTTCTTAACACAGCATGGTAGAACCAACCCAAATTTAGGGGAATGAGAGGCAGATTACTCCATTTGACAGTGAATGACAAGGTCAAACTGTCGAAGATTATGTGGGGTGGGAGATAATGCTACACCCAACTTTGAAAACACAATCTACACAGCTACTATATTCTACAGTTTAGAACATGAAAGAGAGTCCCATCACTTTTTATGCAAAGATTTTTTTAATGGAATAATGACACTTTAAAATTAATGTATTAGTGTATGAAATATCAGCTAACTGTAGCCACAGTAGTGCTACACGATTTATGGCTTGAAGCAACAGTTATTTATTCTTGCTAACATGTCTGTGGGTTGGCTGTTCTTGACTGGGCTTGCTCCAGGCTGCAGGGAGAGAGTATAGGTCTCTCCCATGTTTCTCTGTTCCTTCTTGGACCAACGGAGTACTTGAAAGCATGATTTTCTCATAGTGATGGCAGGAAGACAAGGAAACTCCAACTCTGGAAGTACATTTTAAGCCTTTGTTTATATCATGTTCATTAACATTCCATCAGCTAAATGAAACTCATTCGCCATGGCCAGCATCAGTAGAATGGAGAAGTATGTCCTGATCCCTGGTGGAGCAAACTGCAGTGTCATGGGCAAAGGCTGTGGATATAGGAAGGGGTGATGGATTGAGAGCAATAATGCAGTTGACACACACATTTTAAAGTATGAGTGGGTATGAGAAGTTGATGTAGAATTTTGATCCTTAATTTTAAATTCTGATCTTTATGTGTTTTTTTTTCTTGTCTGTTTTCTCCTTATAGACTAATTCTCATGTTTTGCGCCTAAATCAAAAACTTATATAAGATTTGTTTAAGAAAATCCCATCTTCATTGTATTTGCAAATTCCTTATTTCTGACCTTGCTTACTTAGTTATTTTGTAGACCCCAAATCAATACTCGAGGTACTTTCATGGTCATTTGTGCACATGTGCTTGTCGTTCTGTTTTAGCTCTCATACTGTAACAGAGTGTTTTTTTAATGGCCTATTTCATGCTATATTTTTATATTCTTTTTCTTTCTCTTTTTTTTTTTTGGTGCCGAGGATCAAACTCAGGGCCTTGTGCTTGCAAGGTGAGCACACTTTCTGGTTTTCTGAGACAGGATCTTGCCATGTAGTGCGGTCTGCCCTTGAGCTCGCTATGTAGCTCAGACTGGCCTCAAATTCCTAGCAGTCCTCCTGCCTCTGCCTTCTGAGTGCTGGGATTACAGGCCTGCGCCACCACGCAGTTGTATTTTTATTTTGTTGCTTTTTGTTGTTGATTTTGCTGTTTAAAATGGCTTCCAGTCGTAGTGCTAAACTGCTGTTGTGCTGCCTAGTGTTTCAAAGTGCAAGAAGCCTGTGATACGTCTTATAGAGCAAATACCTCTGTTAGCTAAGCTGTATTTAGAGGTAAGCTGTAGTGCCTGTGGCCGCGAGGTCAGTATTAATGAGTCAGCAGTATATATTAAATAAGGTTCCCTTAGACACAAGCACACATGAAACAGAGTTATGTATTGGTTGGTTGAAAATGTGACCATAGGCTCGTGGGAACATAACCATGTATTTGCTAATTCCTTGTTCATGGATCTTTATAGACCATAACTATTGTGAATAAAGAGAATCTATTTTAGGTGTTCTAGCAGAACTATTAGATTAAATTAGTAGAGTATATCTCAAACTGCCTTATGTGGAACTGTAGTTGGCTGCCTCTTAACACTGATGAGGGTCACAGTTTTTGTTTATTAACTGATTATTTGTTGGGTGCCCAGTATGTGTTAGGTGACCCAAACATCAATCAAAAATAATTTAAGCAGAAATATGTATAATGGTAGTTTGAGAAATTTTTTGTTTTTTAAAAAAATGTATTCTACTAGAATTTCTTGTTTTTCTCTCCTTGAAATCACTGCATTATGGATTCTACCAAAGGTGTTTTAAGGAAATAAAACACATGGGGGTTCAAATCACCCTCCCCATCTTAAACTAAAATGTTTCTGGTTTTGTTTTTTTTGAAGTTCTTGGAAATCCAAAATTTTGTTTAAACAATTGATTTGTGGAAATGAAAGCTTTGTTGTTGTTGTTATTATTATTATCAGTATTTGTTTGCATTACATTATGTTAACATTACTTGTGGAGAGTTGGTACTTGTGTATAACACATCTTAATTCTTTTTTTCCATGCTCTTTACCTCCCTTTCAGCCCCCTGCCTCCATCTCTTGGTCTCCTTCCCTTTTGCAAATGCTCTATCTCCCTTTTTCCTATTTTCTATCTTTTATTTTGCTCTTTATTTATTTTCTGGTTTCTCATGTAAGAGAAACTATGCAGTATTTAAGATCATGTGTCCTTGATTTATTTCACTATGGTGTCAAGGTACATCTTTTTTTTCCTCCAAATGATTTAACTGTATCCTTCTTTATGGTGGAGTAGTACTCCATCATGTGTAAATAACACATTTTCTTTATCTGTTATCTTTTGATAGATATATAGGCCAATTCCAAGATTTAGCTATTATGAATTGTGCTGCTGTAAACACGGATATGCATGTATCACTGAAATTGATATGAAAGCTTTAAAAACTCATTCCTTTTAAAATTTATTTTCATGATAGACGGTTCTAAAAAAGTATAAGGACAGGTATTTTTTGCCAGTCTCTGAGCTCTTCTTAATTATTTCAGTTACTTATATTATAAAAAGATTAAGGCATTACAAATTCATTTTAGTGAAGAAAATTTCAAAAAGAAAGGAATCTGATTGGTCTTATTTCTGGCTCTTTCTGCCTTTTCAGACTTAGCGTAGATTCCACATAGTAAGATAGGACAAAGACAGTAAAAATCTAAGCAGAAATACAAGAAAGCAGAATATTATTTACCAATATACAAAAAACTACTATACAATGTAACTACATGCAATAATTCACCTTGCCCTGCCCAATATTATGTCTATTTTACTTTCAAAATTGTGATTTTTTTTACTTTGTTTCCCAAAAGCAAATATAATTAATTGACTGTTACTTTTCTAGGAAGTGTTACTGATGCCTTAATCATAGTTTTCGGGTTGAGTAATGGAAATATTTTACTTTGGGTTTTTTTAAATACAAATAATATTTCTTGAAAGTAGTAGATTTCATAGAACACTTTAAGGGAACAAAAAATTTTAAAACTCTTCTGATTTAAAGAAAAATTAGTAACCTGTAGTTTCACTGAAAATAGTCACAATGAATAGGATGTTAAAAGAAGTGATTCGACATATCTTGATCCAGGGCTAGGAATATAACTCAGTGATTAAAGACCTTGCCTAGCATACATGAGGCCCCAATTCTGCAAACCAATACAGCACCCCTAAATCTGATTACATACTTCAAACATAAACAGGCCTTTCTAAAATTTTTTTTTTTTGGTGCTGGGGATCGAACTCAGGCCCTTGTGCTTGCAAGGCAAGCACTTTAACCACTGGCCTTTCTAATTACATTGTTAAATTGTTATATTATTAGACTTGTTTCTCTATTTGTTATATTTGTACATGTATTGTAAGAATACTTATCCAGGTTCAGAAATGTTTACTTTTTTTTATTAGATGCTGTAACACAACACATTACAGGGAGGGTATTACATAAGAAATGATTCATAATTCTGCTCAAATAATTACTGGTAAAATTTCAGTTTCTCTTTCAATTTCTTTTTTTAATGCATCTGAAAACATTTTCCAGTCATACCAGAACCTTTATGTCCCTTGTTGTTTGGAGCCAGGTCTTGCCTGTTTTCCTGTCTTGGAATTGTGTGCCAGTGACTGAGGGCACAAAAATATGGAGTGTACACGAGTAAGGGGCAGGGGCCTCCTACTTTCCGTTGTGTCTCTCTTATGTACTGGACTTCCTTATAAGATCTCTTTTGATTTTCCTTTGTTGACTTTGAAGATTAAGAGATCCATGTGACAAAGCATGCACAAAGCTTATAGAAGCTAAGAGTAGCTCACAGCTGACAGCAAGGAAATGAACTTGCAAGTCATACAGCCGCAAGGCACATATATTCTTTCAAGAACCTGAATGAGCTAGGAAGGAGATACTACCCCTTAACCTCCAGAGGAAGGTAGTCCTGGCGACACTGACTTCAGTCTGTAAGACTTTGAGCAGAGAATCCAGCCATATTGTGACTGGACTTCTGACCACATAGTAGGTAATACATTTGGGGTGTTTTAAGGCCCTAAATTTGTGATAATTTGTTGTAATTTGTTACATGGCAATAGAAAATGAATACAATTTTGCATAAACCAAACATACTAAGTAATGATGAAAGTCTCTGAGGAAGTTGTACAGATGTGATGAAGTCTAAGAGAAGAGATGAGCTTGGGTAGGCAGAGGGCTAATTTTGCATTGCAGATGGAAATGATAAGGATGGCCTCATACAGATTTACTTAGAGGTAGTGGCCTCAGAGTGGAGATGGGAAGTGTCATCATCTCCAGTAATTTCCTAGTTTTGTGTTGGAAGATTTTGGGATGGGGCTCCCAGTGGGTTTGTAAAGAATATTGTTGATGGTTGTGAGGGAAAAATTACTAAAATTGTGGGAACACTAAGGACTGCAGAATGTAAATTTGTAAAGACAGTTATTCTGTTTATTCATAAGATATTTTTGAGTTTTACTCAAGACTCTTTATATTGAGTCCAGCAGAAGGACACTCAAGATTATTTGAGAAAGTGGTTGAAGTTTAGGATATTGGAAATTTAAAAAGCCATTGGAAGAGGGGTGGTTATACAGACAACATATGGAATGTCTAGAGCCTATCAGTGTTGGTGAACATTTTAGAGCTTTCAGTTATATAAACAGCCCACTGTAGGTATGCTACCACTGGCCTAAATCATATCTGGTGACAAGTTTTTCTTGAATCAGTAAATACTGAGAGTTTATGATTTCAGAAGAGGAATTATTTGTAGAATTGGCAGAATTAGCCATAGTTAAGGCTGCTGAAATATGGAGTTGAGTAGGTCAAAGAAGAGGGAAGTTTTTTCTTTGATGTGTTAAATGGTATTAAATTTCCCAGATTCCCCCAAATTAGAAAGGCTTTAGAGTCCTTGATTCGTGAAAGAAATCACTAAGAAGTGATAGATTGCCAGAGTGGTTGGCAGACCGCAACCTGTGGGTCAAATATCATCTCTCTAGCTCCTGTTTGGGAGCTGCTGGGGATTGAACCCAGGGCCTACACCTGCTAGGCAAGTGCTCTATTACAAAGCTATATTCTTAGCCTTCTACCCTGTTTTTTTGTGATTAAAAGTGTTAGTGGAACACAGCCTTGTTCATTAATTTACTGTAGTTTATGGCTTTTTTTACCCTTCAGTGGTGGAATTGAGTATTTGCTGCAGAAACCAGGTGACTCAAAACACCTAAAATACTTACTGTCTGACCCTTTAGGAAGAGTGTGCCAATTCCCGAATTAAGGCTATAAACGTACTCCCTAGCAAAATGTACTTCCACCAAATTTTCCTGACAGTTTCAGGAGGTTTGGTGATTCTTGAAAGCTCGTGAGTGGACTCTGGCCAAGAAGAACTTTGGGATCAGAGTTCACAGTATATTCCCTCCTGCCTTTCATCTCGTCATGGGAGTTGCCTCTCTTAGCTCTCTGTAGCAAAGACTTTGGTATTTTGATTTTTGCGGGTCATGGAGCTTCCTCATTTTGTGACTACAAATGGCATTCCAGCAGGGTGGTTTTAATAGCTGTTGCCACTAGGGCATCTACAAGAGTATGGATATTTTATTTTACTTTATTTTATTTATTTTTGTGCTGGGGATCGAACTCCTCAGGGCCTTGTGCTTGCAAGGTAAGCACTCTAACCACGGAGCTAAATCCTCAGCATGAGAATGGACATTTTAATACAGCTCAGCATATCTTCCTAACCCCCTGTGTGTGTGTGTGTGTGCGTGTGCGTGTGTGTGTAAGGAACCAATGTTGGTCATAGATAAGCAATGTCTTCTATGCAAAGTATAGTCTATTATGAGAAACAAATAATTGTTTCTTTTTTCTAGGCTATCTCCAGTTAAGACTCTTGAATAAAGAAAAACTCCCTCCTACCCCTACCCAGGACAACCTATATTTAGATAAAGGGGGAGAGAAAAACTAGTTTATTTGTAGGAAAAGTGTTTTAGTCACTGACTATTCTTTAATAGGTGTCACTTTAAATTTTTTTCCACTACTGTTAGCCATGGTACTGGATCTGTTTAGATCTATTTAAGAATCCTTAGTTGAACTTCATTTTGTTATGACTAATTTTGGTCACTGTTTTAACATAGGGGCACTTAACATTCCCTTTGCCTTTGTCATGTTTCTGTCTTTACAAACAAGAAACAACATCTCACAGTCTTTCACATTTTTTTCAATTTAACCTCTTGTTTGTGTTCTTATTCTGGGTATTCAGCAGCTAAGGTGCTAAGGTGTTTCTTTACCTGAACATCTTCTGTAACGGGTCATTTTCTCTTGGTGCTTTAAAACTTTTTTTTTTTTTTTAAATATTCTAACATGCTGTTTCAACTCTGATCAAATATCAGTAAAAGATCTGCTTTCTGGGGCCTGCCTACAAGTCGTGCATGGACTGGGTGAGATGTTGAGTTGCTGTTTGAACAAACAACAGGAAGTAAGGGTCTAAGGACTGAACAAACAGTGTAGCAGCAATCTGTAGAGTCCCTGAGTCTGGGGCTGAGGAGAAGGAACTAGTAAACTAGAAACTGACTGGGAAGTTAGCAGATTACCTCAGAGTAAGAGGCTAAACCTGACGTTAGTGGAGCTGGAGCTGAGGTAGTAGAGTAGAATGAGTGGGAAGTAGAATGTCATTTGGGAAAGCCAAGACAGGGTAGGATTTGAGTTCTCAAAGATGGGATATGTCTTGGGTTATTGGGGTGTTCCTTTTATTGCAAATCACGAGCTGTTTTCTTGGCACAGGGTTAGATATTTAATGGGGCAAAATTAGATCAATACTGTTCACTGCTACTCATTAAAAATTCTTTTTTTTCTTTAACACTGGCAGATACATTTCTATTTTTGAAAGAGATTAATGGGATCCCTGACGGTCTGATACATTTTAATGAACGATCATTCTCTGTGAGAAATGCTGTCAGTATTTTGACTGGGATTGTGAGATAAATAAATACATATATATGTACGTATGTACATACGTGTGTTTTGATAGTATAGCCATTTTGATAATGTTGGTTCTCCCTCTCCAGGAACAGGGGATATCTTCTTATTTTCCGATGTCCTCTTCAATTTCTTTTTTCAGATTACAATAGTCTTCACCGTAGAGGTCTTTGACTTCCTTGGTTAGGTTAATTCCTAAGTATTTACTCTTTCTTGAAGCTATCGTGAATGGTATTGTTTTCTTAGTTTTTTCCTTAGCAGGTTCATTATTGGTGTATAGGAATGCTATTGATTGTTATGTGTCGATTTTGTATTCTGCTACTGTGCTAAATTTGTTAGTTCTAGGAGTCTTTGGTGGATTATTTTGGATCTTCTTTGTAAAGGATTATCTCATCTGTGATTAATGATAATTTGACTTCTTCCTTTGCTATACGTATCCCTTTTCTTCTTTCTCTTGCCTGATTGATCTGCCTAATAATTAAAGTACTATATTGAGAACAGGAGTGGTAATAGTTGACATACTTGTCTTGTTCCTGATTTTAGAGGAATAGCTTTCAGTTTTTCCCCATTTAATATGATGTTAGCAGTAGGTTTGTCATAAATGGCACCAACAGTGTATGAGGATTGCAATTTCTTCATATCATTGTCAATACATTATTATCTGTCTCCTAATTATAGACATGTAGTCATTGTGAAGTGGTATATTAATGTGGTTTTGATTTGCATTTTCTTTCTTTCTTTTCTTTTCTTTTTTTTTGTTTTTTGAGACGAGGTCTTACTAAGTAGTTCAGGCTGGCCTTGAACTCACTATGTAGCCCAGGCTGGCCTCAACCTGCCTCTGCCTCCTTAGTGCTGGGATTACACGCATGTGCCACCATGCTTGGCTGATTTGCATTTTCTTGATGGCCAGTTGCATCGAGTACTTTTTTGTGTACATTTTGGCCTTACATATATTTTCTTTAGAGAACTGACTACTTATATGCTTGGTCCATTTAAAAATTTGTTTTAATTTTTTTTTCTTTTCAATTTTATTTCACCTATTCTGCATCGTTTGTACCAATGTTTCTCAAACTCTTCCATGTAATTGAAAGGGAAGAAATGTTGCCAAACCCTTTCCGTGAAGCCAGTGTTATGTTTATATCGGAACCAAATAAGGACTCAAAATTACAAATGTCTTTGGTGTGAACATAGATGCAAAAATCTTCAATAAGGTACTTGCAAACAGCATTCAACAACTCAGTATAATGATCACATACCACGTTCAATTTGGCTTCATTCTAGTGATGCAAGGATGGTTCAATATATATGAATCAAAAAATGTTATACATCACAAAAATAGAGTCGAGGATAAAGTATAATATAGTCATCTTACAAGAGAAATAAGAAATGAAAGGAAAAAATGGAAACAAAGCTTTCGTAAATAGGGAAGGAGGAGGGGTGAGGGGAGGGGAATGGGAAAAAAAGAAGCAACAAGATATGTCATGTACAGGTACAAATCCCCTATGATGAATGTTATCGCTATGTACATCTAAAATGTACCATTAAAATAAAACTAAAAAAATACAGTCATCTTGGGGCTGGGGATTTAGCTCATTGGTTAAAGTGCTTGCCTTGTAAGCACAAGGACCCGAGTTCGATCCCCAGCACCAAAAAAAAAAATACAGTCATCTTATAGACGAAGAAAAAGCCTTTTACTAAATCTAATATCCATTCATTATAAAAGAACTGATTATCCTCAGGACCCCACCAAAACAAAAGCAATGCCCACCTCAACACTGATTAAAATAGAGAAGAATCTTACTTTAAATTGATAAAAGCTGTTAAAACCCACAGCCAACATTGTACTAAATGGTGAAAAAAGTGAGAACTTCTCCTCTAAAACTGAGCACAATACTAGGGTATCCAATCTCATTGCTTTTGTTTAGTATATTACTTGAAACTTTAACTAGAGCAAGCAGGCAAGAGAAAAGATATGAACAGGAAAGGAAGAAGTCAAATTATCTCTGTTTGCAGGTGATGGGATTGCTTACATAGAAGATACAAAAAATTCCATCAAGATATTTTTTGTTCTGATGAACAAAATGGCAGGACACAAAATCAACATGCCAAAATCAGTAGTTTTCTACACACCAATTTTGAATCCATCAAGGAAGAAACCAAGAAAACAGTCAATTCATGCAGTAGCTTTAAAAATATTAAATATTTTGGAATTAGCCTAACCAAGGAGGTGAAAGACTTTTTTTTAATGAAAATTGTAAAATTCTGAAGAAATTGAAGTGGACATGAGAAAATGGAAAGACATTTCTTGTCCTTGGTTCAGCAGAATTAATATTATTGAAATGGCCATAGTACCAAAAATGATCTGTAGATTTAATGCATTCCCTATTAAAATACCATGAATTCACAGAAATAGAAAAACAGCCCTAAAATTTATATGGAACCAGAAGAGACCAAGAATATCCAAAGCAATCCAGAGCCAAAAGGGCAAAGGTGCAAGTATCATAATAGTAGATTTCAAATTATACTGTAAAGTTGTAGTAATAAAACAGCATGGCACCAGCACAAAATATATATGTAGACTAATGGAATAGAAAAGAAGACATAGAAACAACCCTAGGCACTCACATAGCTATCTGGCTTTTGCCAAAGGAACCAAAAACATATGTTGCAAAAAAAAATAGCCTCTTTATGAAAAGGTGCTGGGAAGACTGCACTGGATTGAAAGTAGATCTGTATCTCTCACTCTGTGCTAAAATCAAATTAACTAGATATAAAAACATAAAGTTCAAAACTGTTGTAAGATAGCAATTACTTAAAGCCATGGGGAGGCAGTGCTTAAAGCCATGGGGACAGGCAAGTACTTCCTAAATAGAACTCTAATAGCACATGAAATAATAGCAAAAATCGATGACTGAATATCAAATAACAAGCATATCAAATTAAAATGTTTCTGCAAAGCAAACAACAGAGTGAAAATATAACCTACAGAATGGGAAAAACATCTTTGCTAGCAACTCTTCTAATAGAAGATTAATGTCTAGGGGCTGGGGATTTAGCTCAGTGGTTAGAGTGTTGCCTAGCAAGCGCAATCAAAAAAATAGCCAAATGAACTGAATAGATACGTCTCAAAAGAAGTATAAATGGCCAGTAAATACATGAAAAGACATTCAACATCTTTAGCCATTAGAGCTCTTCAAATCAGAACAATTCTGGGATTCTATCTTTCCCCAGTCAAAATGGCTGTCATCGAGAACACAAAAAGCAGTGTATGCTGGTGAGGATGTGGGAAAAAAAGGAACCCTTCTCCACTGTTGTAGCAGTGCAATTCACAATAGGTAAGCTCTTGAAATTGCCTAGATACCTGTCAACTGATGGGTAAAGAAAATATCGTACATGTGTACAACTGAATATCATTCTACTATAAAGAATGAAATCATGTCATTTGCAGGAATGTGGGTGGAACTTGAAACCATTGTGCCAAGTGAAATAAGCTAGGCATATAAAGTTAAATACTGCATGCTTTCTCATATGAAAGAAATATAAATAAATAAATGAATAAGATAAAGAAGAGATGATAGGAAACAAGAAGGAAGGCAGAGTTTTAGAGATTTGGAAGGGGATTGGGGAGGGCAGAGGTAAGAATTGGAGGGGGTTAATGGAATTGAAAATGATCAAGATATGTTATATGCATGTACCAACTCCCCAAAATAAGCATTGCTGTTTTGTACTGAAAACAGACACTAGTGATAATAATAAAAATTAAAACTCTAATTTCTTTTCTGTCTTTTGGTTAGATTGGATTATTTCTATTACTCTTTCTTCAAGTTCAGTAATCTGTCAGACATTCCATTCTGTGGTTAGACCCCTCTAGTGAATTTTTAATTATAGTTGTTGTATTTTGCAATATATTCAAATTTCTGTTTTCAAAATAGTTTTTTTTTGCCGAGGATTTTTATGTTTGTGTTTGTTTCAAAAGTGTTTATTTTCCTTTTTATAGTATAGTTATGAACACGGATATAAAGCCTTTTTCTGATAATTTCAGCATTTGGGTTATTTTATTGTTCCTTTTGTCTTAGTTTTTTAGGGCTGGTTACTTGTCCTCATTCTTTTTATATTTAATTTTGGATTTTTTCAGAAGCAGTTCTGGAAGTCCTCTGTTGTGAGCGTCTTTACAAGTTGTGATCAAAATTCAGCAAATGCTGCTGCTGAGTACCGTTCAACTGAAAGGCAGGCTTCTAAAGATACTATGATGTGTCCTCATCTACCTTAGTCACTGGATCTGGCACTGGGTGACTTCTGGCTCTTATCCAAAGTATAAGTGTTCATATAAAGTAAATGTTTTGAATCATCAAGGTAGCTTTGACAGCAAAACTTAAGACATGTAAAAGGACTTCTAAAACTGCTTCAGAAAGTGGCAAGAGTGATGGCATAAGTGTATTTTTTGCTAGGGAGAGTATTTTGAGGGATTTAATGGCAATATGTCCTTTATTGTAATATGGCTTTGTAATTTATCAAGCATTAACTGTATTTTTTTGATCACACCACCTCGTATAAAGGATTCATGGTTTCCAAAGCCAGAAAGAAAGATGTATTATTTCTAGCCACCCTGTTCATAAACTTTGGTGTCATGTGTGATTATAGCACAGATCTAATTCCTTAGGGAGTTGTCTCTTTTTAAAAAATATATTCCCAGTCTGTTCAATTCTTTCTTTTTTTTTTTTTTTCTGTTCAATTCTTAATGCTTTACCACTGTTAGCTGCTCACGGCCACTGTCAGTTTTCACATGATTCATATTAATGTGGACCCCGCTGGCGCTACTATTTGAATCCTTGTTTTTTTGCAGCAGGCTTTTCTACTCTTTTCATAGAGCAAAGAGGATATCATTGTAAAATACTTACTTTGTTATGATTTCATACTCAATAAAAAGTCGTGTGAATAATAGACAGAGCTACTTTATACCATTTTAAAAATCTCATCTGTTGCTAAAATTTTTGCTCCTTTGCTTTGTCTTCCCTCATCTTTTCTCTTGCATCTTCCCTGCCCTTTCGGCGAACAGAAAATAACCGAGCTTTTCCTCTCTGCACTCACATGCTTGTGCATTCACATTTGTATAGATACATATATATAATTCATCTTTGTGTTTAATTTCTCCTAACTTTCGAAAACAAATTGCAAACAAATACTTTTTTCTTTTTAAGTTCTTAGTGTGACTTTCTTAATAATAATGTATTTTCTTAAGTAAACATAAGTTTGACATTGATAAAATACTGTTATCTAATTTATTCTTCATAGTCAAGTTTTGCTGGTTTACCTAACAATCTTTACAACTATTTCTCCACATTTCAGGTTTGATGCAGATCACACATTTTACTTATTAATTGTGTATTTTGTTTCTGGGAGTGGCTCCCTGCTTTTTTGTTTGTTTGTTTTTTCTTATTTTGATGTTTTGGAAAATTACATGTCAGTTATTTTATAAAATGTAGAATTTTGTTTTATCTGGGTTTGCTCATAATTTGTGCTCAGTTTTGCATTTTTGGAAAAACCTTCACAGAAACAACATTGTGTCTTTGTTTCATTATGTCAGGAATTCCAAGATGTCAGTTTGTACTAGTGTTAGTGATGTAAACCTATATAACTTATTTAATATGGTTTTTCCTAGTCTTATCTACTGTAGTTTTTTCTTTTTTTAAATTATTGAGTAATTTGCAAAGAGATTTTGAGGCTATGTAAATATCCTTTCATTTTCAAACTTTCTTCCATTAGTCTGAGCATCCATTGATGATTCTCGCCTACCTCAGTTGTTCCTGTGATGATTGCAAAATGGTGGATTTTATAATGCCATCATTCACTTTATATTTATCAGCTAACATTTTACTATTAGGAAGAGCTTTCTTTTATTTGTTTATTCATTACATTAGTGTGCACTCAAGGGTTCTTATTTTAGTCAATGATTTATAATTCCTTACTGTTATTACTTATTTTGATGCCCTAACTCTTCTAGATTTTGCCAGCAGAAGCTCCTTCAAGTGTACCTCAATCCTTTTAACATATCTCATCACTTCTAAGGTGCTTTCTTATTTTTTGATGCAGCAAAGTGTTCCATCTTTCTAATGTTTTTTTGTATCTTAGTTGTATAGTCAACAAAGCCCTTGTTTCTTTTATTGGAAAATGATTGTTAGAATCTAGGATCTTTATGTCAGTTTTCCTAGAGTGTATTGTTTCTCGATATTTTTAGCATATAGAACTAAAGAATTTACATACATGTGCATGCATACACACAGCCCTATCTACTTACTAAAATCATGAATTAATATTTATTCCCCTAATTTCAAAAAAATACCTCAGAATTCCTTCTAGTTTTCCCTCTTTCTGCTTTTGTAATTGTCTTCTCCAGCAGTGAGAAACCTGACCCTCATTATCCTGAACATAATTTCTTCATTGTATTGAAAGCAGTTTCAGAATTATTATTATTATTTTTTAAATAAAAGCAGACAGTTTATTTGAAAGTGAGGAAAGGAGGAAGAGAGACACAGAGAGAGAGAGAGAGGCTACTCTGGATGGGTAGAAAGTGTTTGAAAGGGAAATACTCCAGTTTCAGAATTATTAATGCATACTCTGCACACACACAAAAAGAAATGTATTAACTAGAATCTATTATTCATTTGCAATCCATTTAGTCATAGGTGTTGTTTTACCACCACATTTGTAAATAATGTGGTGGTGAAACAACAAATCTATTTATGATTCTGGAGGCCTGGAGTCAGAAATCAAGGTGCTGATAGGAACATACTCCTTCCAGGGGCTCTATGGGAAGAGTCCTTTCTTTCTTCTTTCAGCTTCTGGTGACTCCTGATATTCTTCGGTTTGTGACTGTATAACCCTAGTCTCTGCCTCTACATTCCTTCTCTTTGTGTTTTCTTCTCTCTCCTCCTCCTCTCTCTCTCTCTCTCTCTCTCTCTCTCTCTGGACATTCACTATTGAATTTAGAACCCACCCAGATAACTCATGTATAGATTCTTAGTTATATCTGAAAATATTCTGTTTCCAAATAAGGTTACATTCACAGATTTTGGGTACTAGAATATGGCAAGTGCTAGGATTACAGGCACACGCCACCATGTAAAAAAGGAAGTTTTAGGCAGATGGGAAAGCATGCAGGAAGTTCCTGATATGAGGAAAAAGCTAGGGTATTTGAAGAACTAAAAGGAGGGCAGTGGCAGGTACATTTGGATAGGAGGAGCACAAAATAAATGAATTTGTACCTAATACAAGAGCCAGAAAATGTACTTGGTTTAGATTAGGTACAGATTAGAAAGTTAGCAGAGGTTTGTATGCAGAAGAGTGGCATATTTAGAATTATATTTTTAAAAAGGTTATTAATTGCTATGTGGAGCACATGGGGTAAGAGTGAAAATAAATAGACTAATGGTAAACCTGTTATAGTACATAATAACTGATGTAGAATTATGAGCTAATATTGGCTCATAGAAGAGTGATAGTGGTGAAAAGGAGAAAAGTGGATAGATTTAAGATGTATTTTGGATCAAATTGGCAAGACTAGCTGGGAGATTGAATTAAAATGGTTAGAAAGTTTTGGAATTAGGCTTATGGGAGTATTTAAAGATGATTTCCAGATTTTTACCATGATCAGCTGGAAATGAAATTTAAAATGAATTAGGCAGTAAGAAGAATGATTTCTGTATTGAACCTATTGTTTGAGATGCCTGTGATGTACAGTGGAAATGTCCAGTAGATAGTTGGATAGTCTTGATTGGTTCAGATATGGAAAATGGGACCGCAGCCTTCCTGTAGTCTCTGTAGGCATTGCTTCACTGCATGCCTCCTTACTGAAGGCTAAGTATCTCTCCCTCTGTGATTTCTATTTGTGTCCTGTAAACTTGAGGAGAATGTTAGGACTTGACTAGATACTATTTGAGATTTGGAGATGATCTTCAGATATATGTCTGGGAACTCCATTTCCAAGTCATTCTTTAAAGAGAGGTGCTGTTATTTTCCTGCCAAGTCATTTAAATTTGTACATTTTGCTTCTTTTAACATAGTTTGATTTTGCACCCTGGCAGAGTAAGAGGCACTGCCATTTTTATACCAAAAGTGTCAGGTTCTTTTTGCCCCACCTGAATATGGCTTACTGTACTTTGCTACCTGGAAGAGGTGTGTTCGTGCGTGTGTGCATGCGTGTATGTATATGTGTATGTATGTACCTGTTTATGCTTGATATGTACTCTGGTTGATTTGGTTGTATGTCAGTTTTTATACCAGCATCAGATCACTTTAATATTATCATTTTTATGTTCTACATATTTTATAGAGCCTAATTTTCCAGAGTCATTTTAGATTTTTTTCTTTTCTCATGTTTTTATAGATGTATTGTAGAATCAATATTGTCACTTTTTTTTTTAGAAATTATTGATTTTTACTGCAACCTCTTGCCTTTGCTTTGCTTGCTTGTGCTTTCTATTCTTCTTGGTTATTTACCATTGAAGAAAATAATAATGATCTTTAAAGAAGGCCTCATCAATCTTTCTTAATACTGTATAGTTTTACCCCCCTGCCCAATGATAGTATGTCCGTTTCCCTGTATTTTCCACTTTATTAAGTACAACTGTGTTATTAAGTTACAAGTAAGGACTATTTTAATCCTGAGCAAGGAAGGGGGCAATGTGTGGTTGGATTAAATAAAGTAAAAAAAAAAAATGAGATAAAATGGAGATGAATTAGTATCAGCTTATATGCTTTTGAGAGGAGTAAAAAGTTTTACATGTGATATGTCAGTTCTTTGTCAGTTTATTTTTAGACATCTTTTATCCCATTTGTCTTTATTCTTTTAAGGGTCACACAGCAATGCTTCACACTGGCTCTTGGCATCCCAAAATAAAGGGAGAATTTATGACTTGCTCAAATGATGCGTGAGTATTTTTGATAATTTATCTAATATATTCTTATCTTTCAGTATTTTTTTTAGCATTTGTATTGTAACACAGGGTATTAGGAATCCTGATATTTATATATTCTTTTTTTTTCCTTCTTTTGGTTCTGGGGATCTGTTTACATATTCTTAAATTTGGTTTTGCCTGATAGTATAACGTTTGGACAGTATGAAAATAAGAGTTGGTATAAATTTCAGTAAAGTGTATCATGGGACATGGTGGATCAAATTGATGCTATTAAGTGGATCCAAATGGCTTTGAAGTTGTGGTTAATAATTTTTACTTTTTTCTAGCAAAGACTGATTTCCATCTGAAATGAAAATGTGTTTTCCTCTCATACTATCCAAGTTGAGCTTTTCCTCAGCCATAGTTCTTTTTTTTTTTTTTTTTTTGTGCTGGGGATTGAACTCAGGGCCTTGTGCTTGTGAGGCAAACACTCTAACCACTGAGCCAAATCCCCAGCCCCTCAGCCGTAGTTCTGAGAGGATAAGTGGACTTTAAAAATAGATTCTTGTTATACCTATTCTTTACCACCTTTTAGAGATGTCTGCTGCAAGATCTTTTCTTAGGGTTTGACTCTTAGATTAGTAATTAGTTATGGGCTGAGCTGCCGAAGATCAGCCCAGATACACACCTTGTTCATTCAGCACTTACTACATGCTCACTGTGTGAAGTAGACTGTGATTTAAGTCTCTGCCTTCATGGTGCTGTGTTCCAGTTCAAGTAGTACAGAGAGGCAGGCAAGGTACACATATACCAAAAAATAAATACTTTTAAATTGTGGTTAGTGTTAAGGATAAAGTTGAAGCAAAGGGATAGATAGAATAGGAAAGAAGGGATATGTAGGATAGTTCAAGAAGACCTCTGAAGAAGTCATATAAAAAAGGAGGGCATGCAGGAAAGAGCTTTCCAGGCCAAAATGATAGCATAGAGACCTTGAGATGGTAATGCGATATGGTATGTTTGAGATAAAGACAGACCAGTGTAGTTGACATTTTGTAGATTGGTAGGAAAGGTGAGGATGACAGGAAATGAGTTTGGAGAAGAAAGTAAGGGCCAGACATATAAGATCTGTGGGCTAAGTGTAGGGGCTAGTGTTTAATATATTGATAAGCCAAGCCATTGGACGAGTACCCATTGTGTACCACATCACTGAAAATTCACTCAGTAGGACTGGATCTTGACAGACTGGCTGGGGACATATGTGTGACTTCTTATTTGCAAATTTCTGGGACACGTGTGCAAAAGAGGTCCCAAAGCTCTGCATTGTGGACTTCTGAGCAGTTTTGGGAAGGACTGCTTAGGACTGAGGTTAGCCTGAAAAGTGGGAGATACAAAAAGATACATGTTATTAAACTCTGAGCTACTGTGTTTCTTCACAGTAGTTCCCTCTCACACTGTAGAGTGTACTTCTTTTCTCACTTTTACTTGGCCTAAACTTGCTGCGCAGATTGTGTTTCTTTTTCTACCTTTAATGTTCAAACCTCACTACCTTTTGCACTTGTCTGTTCAGGACAGAAAGAACCAATTTCATTTATTTCTAGGATTTCATCAGTGTAAGGAGGGCTGGATTTTTTTTTTTTTTTGTAGATAGGGTCTCACTGCTTAGTTCAGGCTGGCCTTGAACTCACTATGTATTCCAGGGAAGACTTGAACTTGTGGCAGTTCTCTTGTCTCAGCCTCCCAAGTGCTGGAATTACAGGCATGTGCCACCATGCCTAGCTAAGACTGGATTTTATTGTGTACCTATTTCTAAAGTTTCTTAACAATCTGCATATGAAGATTGCTATATGCATATTCCCTGTTGCTAAAGAAAGCAGATGATACAAAAAATACACAAGGCCCTAAGTTTGATCCCCAGCCAGCGGTGAGGGGGATTGCTAAAAATAGGTGGCAAATAAAAACTGTTTTATCACTTCCTTCCAATCCTTTTTTATTTAAAAGTATTTTAAAGTATGATGGATTTGGCATATAACTTTATTAAAATAAAGAAATTTTATTCTAATCGTAGATCTTGAACTTTGCCAAATTTTTTTCATCATATTCAATGTAATCTTGCTTTTTTCCCCCCCTATGATCTATTTAGGTACAGAAGTACTTTAATACATTTTATGATATTAAACCATTCTTGCATTCTGGTGTTAAATCATACTAAATTGCATTGTCTTTTTAAAAATACACAGACCTTTTAAGGAAATTTTTATTTTCTTCAAGATTTTAATTTTGTATTGACAAGTGAAAGGGAATTTTTTTCTTGTATTATATTTATTGGGTTTTGGAATCACGATTGTACTGGGATGTGTATCTTTCCTCCCCTATTCCTGTCTGTCATGCCTCTTTCTTTGGAGTCATCCAGCCATGGACTGAATCCTCTAATAATCCTGAGCCAAAATAAACCTCTTCTCCTTTAAATTGTGGGTTTCAGATATTTTGTTCCAGCAGCGGGAAAGAGATTAGAATCTTTCTATTGTTTAATATAGGCAATTAGGACCAATTATTATTTTTTTGTTCTAAAGATTTTAATTTTATTGTTGAACAAACTCTGGGTTAACAGGATAAGCAAAACTGGTAATATTTTAAATTTTACTCCAGTGTGATTATTTTAGCCTCTGGATAAAAGTTACCCATCTCAGTGCCTCTGAATCATTATAGTGTTATACACTTAGTGAATGTTTGCCAGGCTGTGAATGGCAGCAGTATTGGAGTAGAGAAACACATAGAGGAAGACATTTGTGTAAGGAATACAACCACGAATTAATTTAGATGCAGTGGAAGTGAAGAATAATTTGCTGTGGAGGTCAAGGTGGCATGCGCTGTTTTCTTCTGGCCTCATTTATACCAAGTTAAATGTTGGATTTAGTGTGAGTTGGATATGGCTGTGCCTTAATTTTTCAGTTATATGATTTAGTATGAAACTTGAACTAAGATCATGTTGATACTGGAATGAAATGAAAGAAAGGAAGAAGGCAAGATGGCAGTCTTTTTGGTTTTCTCAAGTTTTCTAAGAGTGAAAAATAGATACCAAAGAATAATTTGTTGCCTTTTACTTGGAAGTAAGTGGTAATGAAAATCAGGTGATAATGGGAATGAAAATGCTTACTTATCCAAAGGAAGTCATTTCTACTTGTAAATTGATGATGTGTTGTGGAACCATTTTCTTATTTGTACTAGTAGTCTGTAATAAGTTTACAGAATGGAAATATAAAGGGCACCAGTGTAATCTGAGTCCTCGGTACAGTTCTTTGTACTAAGCAAATTCTGACTCAGAAGAGTGCTCTGCCTATAGGTGCAGGTGAATGAATCAGATGCTTTCATTGTTTGAAAGGTTTTTTGTTGCTTAGGAATATGTATTTCAAGATTGCTTCAGATCTGTTATGAATACTACTGCCTCTACAGTCAATTTTCATATTCATGTCTTTGACTTAACGAGTTTTCTTGATGCTTATACCACTTCTAACTTTCCCACTTATACACTTTGATTTTTATGAGTCATCAACATGAGATTTTATGAAGGAGAGGGTTTTATGGGCTGAATTTTGTTTCTCAAAAGTCATATGTTGAATCCTGAACTCCCAATATCTCATAATTTGATTGTATTTGGACTTAATATCTTTAAAAAGGTAATTATGAAGGAGGGTGGATCTAATCCAGTATGACCGTTGTCTTTAGAAGAAGAGACATCAGGAGTGCACATCCACTGAGAAAAGGCTGTATACTAGGGCTTAGCAAGAGGGTGGCTTTCTACAAGCTAATGTGAAAGGACCTTGGCAGAGACCAAACCTCCCAGGCCAAGGCACCTTGATTTTGAACTTCTAGATACTAGAACTGTGAGAAAATAAATGTCTGTTACTTAAGCAGACAGAGGAAGAAAAGTTAGAGACTTACATAAAGGTAAAAAATATGCACATACTAATGTGTTTATTCCTTGTTTGAGACTGCTTAACCATTCTTTTATCTCTTTCACTAATCTGCCTGCTGCCAAGGTACATTAACAAATGTCTTTGTTACTTTTCTTGTTGCTGGGGCAAAATAACCAACACTCACAAGTTAAAGGAAGAAAGGTTTATTTGGCTCATAGTTTGTTGAGGTTTTGGTACCTAGTCGGCTGGCTCCAAGGCAGGGTGTTGTGGCAGAGCACCATGGCAGAGAAGAAATACTTAATGTCCTGGCAGGCAGGAAGCAGCCAGCAGTGAGCCTCCCTTTCTCTTTTATTCCGTTCAGGCTACAGGCCTATCGGGTGGTGCCACTCACACCCAGGATGGGCCTTCCTATTATCCACACCCAGGACTATGCTAAACCAATCACTGGACTAATTTAGTACCAGATGCCCTTAATCCATATCCCTAGATCCAACCATCTCTGACAGTCCCACTTCATAAGCACATGATGCTTTGGGGGGACATCTAGATACAAGCCGTAACAACAAATCACTCATCTTTATTCAGTTTCTTCCCAATGAAGACAAATACTACAACATAGGAATGATAGAATAATTCAGAGTTAGCTTCCTTTCCTAGATCATCTTTACCCTGAATTGAAAAATTGTCTTACTTTTAGTGATCACTAAATGGATCACTAAATGGATCCGTTAAATTGAAGGCAGATCTGACTATAAGTTTCTGTGATATTCTTAGAGATTTCAAGTGAAAGTGTTCATAAGTTTTTATCTACTCAGTGTCTGATTATGGGAAATGAATAGTAACAACTATTACTTCTTTCTTTGACTGGTTTTTATTAAATTATTGGCTGATTACCAAAGTTTGGAATGATTCTATTTTCTTTTTGTCATTTAAAATTTAGTCTTAAGTCTACGCAGACTATTGATTAAATTTATAATTCGCAAAAATTGACAGATGATTATAATCTACAGTCTCAGAATAAAGCACAGTAAAATATTTTAAACTCTGAAATGTATTTGTTGATGACCAAAAAAGAGTGATATTTAGCTGTGAATCTGTGAATTCTCCTGTTATTTCACAATTAAGAATATTGGCTTTCTCTTAAATCCTAAAATCTTGACCTGTCCTGCATTTGATATCCATGTCTACTAAAGTCATTCTTTTATAATAACTAAGATCGTTAGATTTGACCATCTTTTCACATGTTTTTTGCATATCCTTTTACATAATTTTAAATTTTCAAAGACTTCCTGTCTGCACTTGGATTGCAAAGATGCTTGTAATGATAATGATACATCTGATACTTTGCCACTCTCTGAATATATATGTTTTGATGTTTTCTTTTTTAAAAATCCACTTAACTTTTTAAGAATTTAGTAGAAAATAAATGTTGGTTAAAGTGTATATAAACTAGCTCTCAAATGCTTTCTCCCCTATTTGGTGATATAGTCTTTAATTTAGCTGATTTATTATTGAATACTTTCTGTGTGCAGGTGGGAGTGATTTAACCCCTGTTTACTGTGCCTCCCACTTCAGGGAGTACTGAAAGAATAATTAATTGTTTCTGAAATGAAAGGGCAGTCATACTGTTAGAGTTAAGAACTTGTGAATGAATTTTTCCTTTTAACTAATGAATAATCCGTAAAAATTTCAGCTGTGGGCATGTCGAAAATTAAAACTAGATATATGTCTCTCACCATGTACTAAACTCAAATCAAAGTGGATCAAAGATCTAAACATTAAAACAGAAACATTAAATTTACTGGAGAATAGAATAGGAAGAACCCTCGAAGACATAGGGGTAGGAAAAAAATTTATGAACAAAACCCAAACTGCACAGGAAACAATACAAAGAATCAA
>PVJO010012830.1:0-54157 GCA_004026905.1 Hystrix cristata | reverse complement strand
TCCATCCATCCTCCCTACTCACCCATGGATCCACACATCCATACATCCACCCACCTACCCTCCTACCCACTCACTTTTCTTGTAGCTCCTTTGGTTGTCTGTGCATCTCATTCTTGAGCTTGTTTACCTAAAAGAAGAACTACTTGTGGCTTATGCTTGGATTACACTCACTGTGACCTCCTCAGGGGTACATTCTAGCTTAGCGTTTTAACATAACTTGATGAATGCATTCGGTTGTACCTTGGAACAATGGAGTGTTAATGTTTATATTTCTCAGGCCTTTCATTTAAGAAGAAAATGATCCATTTCATAATAATACTGAAGACCATGGGGCAGATAATAGGACAAAGGTGAAAAGCTCCCCAAATCCTACAAATGGGAGGATGACAAAATTATTGCCATTAAGAAGCATGATGTGCTGTCATGACAGACGTCTCCTCCAGGGTCACCTGAAAACGCTGTATTTTCGTGCAGCGTTACAATTTCAGTGTTTGGTCTGTTTCTATAAAAGACAACGCACTTCTAAATTTAAGGCAACCCTCCAATATTAAAAGACTTTTTAAATGATTAATTCATTTACCTTTAAATCTTGTTGTGTTCCTCTCTGAAAAGACTTAATCATTATTAATAGCCTAATCAGCTGCACGTAGATATTCTGTGTAGAGACAAAAACTGTGTATTTGAAGATTTTTGTGCTCTGCAGAGGAAAGCCTGCCCGGCGGTTGACGTGCCTAACACCGAGAATGTTGGTGCACAGTAACGATCGCTTTTAGTCTTGAAAGGCATTCTAGTACCTTGGATAGTCTTCAGGTTTCCTTCTCAGCACCAACTTTCAAGTAAACCCTTGAGCCTCTGCCCTTTATAGCTTTTACATTCTTCTTATGTCAATTCTATAGCTATTGTCAGCAACTAAGCAATCTTGTTTTTTCTTTAGATTTGGCAAGCTAAAAACTCTATCTTTTTTAACCTTTCATTCCTCTGCCACTTACAGAGCTGCTGGAAGCAAGGTTTAAAGTATAAATGGGGTGTCAGCATTCAGAATGCCGAATTCTTTAACGACTGTGCAGGACTGTTATCCAGGATCACAGACAGGGAGTGGGAGATGTGGGGGCGGGGGCAGTTTGGCACAATGGCAGTCATGTTGAAAAATGTAGCTGGAGCTACTCTAAGCCTGCCTAGGACACCCTCCCTGTCCAGCAGTAGGTGTGCCCTGCCATGCAATCTGGAGGGCACACAGTCCTCCACTTCCAAAGACTTCTTTCCCCAAGGTGCCCCACCCCCACTTCCTGGCGGTTGGCTGCCCCACGTGTGAGCACAGAGTCCTCAGACTCATCACATACCACACTTGTTCCTCTTTTAATAAGCGTGTTATCTTTATAAAATCTCCCTAATACACGCTGTGAGTTCATTTTATATTTTATGATTTTATTTTCTTTAAAATTGTAGCGGTACATGCATATCCATGTTTATAGCAGCACAATTCACCAGAGCTAAGTTGTGGAAGTGGCTTATATGGCGAGCAAAAGTTGAATAAAGATAAAGTGGCATATATACATGATGGAGTAGTATTTGGCTACAAAAAATGATAAATTTGAGTCATTTGTAGGAAAAGGAATAGATCTTGAGACAAAAATACTAAGTGAAATAAATCAAACACAGAAGGTTAAATATCACATTATTTCTCTAGTATGAGATATCCAAAATGTAAATAAAAAACAAAAGCAATATAGAAGGAAGTAGGGAGGTGCACTCTGTGGAGATGAGAAGGAGGGAAAGAGAAGGATGGAGGGAAGAAGAAGGAGTAAAAATGATTAAGATGCGATATGTGTGCTCTAGTTCCCCAAGACGAACATAATTGTTATGTGTTGCAAATATATACTAATAAAATACGTATTGCGAAATAGTCCAGATGTGCAAAAAAGTATGAAGGAGAACACCGTGGATGCCTGGCTTGCAGCTGGAAAGCATAAAACATCACTAGTGTGGGTGAAGGCCTTTCCTACCTCTTCATCCCTCAAGACATAGACACTGACCAGAACTTGATATTTAACATTCCCACTTTAGTGTCTTCTTTTTTATGTCTTATATGGTTTTTAAAATATAGGAAAAAATGAAGGGCTATGTAGTACAGGAATAGTTTTACATGCATCCCTGCTCTGCATTTCAGAGATTGGGTATCATCTCTCCTCCGTTTGGTTGACCCCGAAGACACTTCAGAACATCATCTGTACGATGCCCTACATGAATTCCGAGACTAAACTTGGCTTTTGAGAAAAGTGAATTGGCTCTTATAAAGCACAGTGATAGCTGCTCTTGCTGTCCATGCTGCCGCACGGTTAGGCACAGCTCTGTGCCCACCCTCCGCTGGCAGCCATGTGGGTGTTACCCTCCTCACGGCCCGCAGCAGCCCGATGAGGCATCGCTTGCCTCTGGGGGAGCAGGCCTGTTGAGGATGTGGAGCTGGTCCAAGGTCAGTGACCAGCTGCCTACAGAATCTTTCGGCAGGCTAGATGAGGAATATGAGTGGGATGCAGATGGCTGTGGCTGTCACTTGCTGTCTCGTACAGTTATGTTGCACGGGGTCTCGGGCATTGATGCCACTCGGCATGCAGGCCAGGGAGGCCTTGCTGTCAGCACCGCCTGTGGTATTGCTGGAAGAGGCCTGATGAAGCACCATAGATCATTTGTGAGTTTATTACAGAGAGGGGAACACAAGGGGTCAGACACAATCGTAACACGCGCAGAATTCCTGCAGAACTGGGACCTGAGAAGGGGGCTGCGAACTTTAAAGAGGAAAAGCAGCAGGACTAGCTGCACAGACAGAGTTTCTTTTCTCTCCCTCTCTGTATCTGGTTGTTAAGTGTCCGACCATCACTGTTCTCTTTCTTCTTGCGTTTAGCATGAAAAGTTATATAGTTTTGCATTAAATTGGAAAGTGACACTGGTGAGTTATAACCCACTGCATTAGATTGAGGACTGAGACCTAACTTAAAATGTGCCCTTTCTGAAGCATCAGTCTGGAAAGTAGGTGGTGGTGCATAATTGTACGATAAAGTCACTAGAATGAGCATGTACCCATTTGCATTCTTCCTGGAGTCAAGTAGTAATATCTGTGAAATTGACTGATTATGCTCAGAATAATATCAGTGAAGGCAATAAATCTAAACTTTAGCTCTCATAAAATGTGTTTCTGGGAAGGTCATGATTCATGATCAGATGCACACACAGATATCACAAGTGCTAAGAAATAGAATGCATAACCTTTGGCTTTAAAACTCAGAGTGTACTTGGCGCTCCACCAGCCTGCTCGGGAGCGCTGTGTTTTGTGCAGTCTTTTTCTTTGACTCTCTTGATTTGCTTAGAGATATAAGTCCATCTTTGTGTGATGTGTTGAAAAGGAAGAACAAAAGGTGAAAGGAATAGAAAGTAGTTCTCTACAATGAAAGGGGGAGTTGATTCTGATTCGGCTAATGCAAGGAAAAAGGTTTAGTATTGGCATGCTGAGGAGTTTAGCGCCAGTGCCCACAGGTGACTGGAGAAAGCAGAAGAGGTGTAGTTGCAGAAGGCCAGGTGTCCTTAGTTGTAAAACCAAAGCAGCAGCAACAACACCAAAAAACAAACAAACAAACAAACAAACAGAAAACCTTTTTATGTTTTTTAAGTGCTGGGGATTGAACCCAGGACCTTAATCAAACTACCATTGAGCTACCACATCAATAGTCTTCTTTCTTTTTTTCCTTTTCTAAATCTTGAGACAGGGTCTGTCTCACTAAGTTGCCCAGGCTGGCCTTGACCTTGAGATCTTTCTGCCTCAGCCTCCCGAGTAGCCGACATTACAGTCTACAGGCATGTGCCACCACATGGGAAAAAAGGACTCTGTTCATCAAGAAGGTAAAAGTGCATGAAGGATGTTCTCAGCACGATTCTTTGGACCCCTTTCCTGTTTGCCTGTTGGTCAGCACAGGAGCCACAGCTTTGTGCTTCTGCCAGCCTGGTGTAGGCTGCTCTCACCTCCTACTCCTCTCTCTCCCACCTCTTGTGCCCAATCTGAGCACATCCTGTTGCCGCCCTTACTCAGTGTCCAGTAGGGGTCACTTCTTCCTGTCTCCATCCTGGCCACCATGGTCCAAGCCAATATCTAAAAGCACTTGGATTGCTTTGGTACTTCTGGCTTTGGTAACAGAAATAATCGTTATTTTGATGAACTATATGGAGCATTTTCCACACATATATTGTTTTTGATTTTTAAATGAATATCCTGTTTGTGTTACATGTTTTTGCCAGTTAGTCTTTCAGTTTTCTTTTTCTTTTAAATAACCTGAATTTAAGTGAAATAAATCAGACACTCATGAGCACACATCGAATTGTTTCTCTGATATGAGAGACCATAATGGTAAATAAGGACCAAGAGGTGTAATAGATATTCTATAAAAGGAGGATGGTGAACAGAGGAGAGGAGTACTAGAAGGAAGGAAGGGGAAAAGCAGAAAGGCAACAGGGGAGAGAGGGGAATGGGAAAATATGGAAGATGATGAATGAACCTGCTGTAAATAGGGAGGGAGGGTGCAAAGGGGAGGGGGAGAAGAGGGGGGAGAAAAAAAAATAACCTGAATTTGTGTAGTCATTTACTATTCTCTTCCTTTGTTCTTTATTAAGTAGTTTCTGCACTTAGAACAGTAAGTTTACATTTAGTGATTAGTTATATACTTCCCTAAGTTTTATTTTTGTTATGTTTAATTCTCATTTATTTACTTTAAATTTCTTTAACTTGTTCGCCCATTATAATTTTAGATAGTTAGATTATCACATACATATTTTTAAAAGCTTATCTTCCTTTTTTGCTTCTTTACTTTTTCTCTTTGCGTCTGACTATATTAATAACCTAATATGTATCTTTTCTTACTTTACTATAAAGTTAGTCTTAATTAGACATGGGTACATACTTTTTATTGCCAGCATTTTAAAAGGTGGATCACATTTTATATGCTTTTCTGCATTTTACTTAACAAAAATACCTACAAAAAAATCACTGAATCCCCTATTTATATAGCTTTTGCTCATTCCTCTAAATGAGTACATAATATAACATACTGTATATGTCATAATTTATGGTCTTTTTCTATAATTGTTTTTCCATAGGAAAATTTCAGTGGAATTTTCTATCGCTGTGTGTTATGAGGTAATGTTCTACTTTTTTCAATGTAGCCAATATTTTTTTGAGGTTTTGAGTTATGTATTCCCATCCTATTGATTTAAAGCTCCTTTTATTTCCTATTAGTCTAGTATGTCTATAGTAGTCTGTCTGGAGGTTCTGTATTCTTTACAAATGTCAACTTTTTTGTTGTTGAACTCGTTTAATATTTTTAAAAACTTTTTATGTTGAAATAATTTTAGTTTATAAAAGAATTGCAGGAGAATTTTGACATTCACTTCACCTAAATTCCTCTCATGTTAATCTCTTACATGACCAGGCTACATTTATCAAAACTAAGAAGTTTACCTTGGTGTGACACTGTTCACTGAACTACTCTTCTGACTTCCCCAATTTTCTTCTTAATGCCCTTCTCCCAGTCAAGTCCCCATGCAGGATTCCGCCTTGCGTTTAGTCATCCTGTCTCCTTGGACTCCCCCAGTCTAGGATAGGTCTTGGTCTTTCCTTGTTATTCATGATGTGGACACTCTTGAAGATTATTAATCAGTTATTTTCCTAAAAGTCCCGCCACGTGAGCTTGTCTGATACTTTCTCATGGTCACACAGAGTAGGGGAAGAGTCCCACGGGGGCCCATCCTCTCCATGACTATTGCTGCTGCTACACCGACCCTGTCCACTCTCTGTGTTTAGAAGCAGGTCAATCAAGCCCACATACAAAGGGAAGGTAACCAAGCTCCCAATATTTGGACATTTTTTAAAACAAATTCTGAAAGGTAATAAATATTTTGGGTATATATTTCGAGGTTATGCAAATATCCTGTTTCTCCTTTCAAAATTTCGCCAGCTCATTTTAGCATTCATCAGTGCATCCTGCCCACCCACAACAGTTATTTCTGTGATGTCTAATGATCATTTTCCCATTCTCCTCATTTCTCTACATTTATTAACTAGAATTCTCCTGCGAGCAAGCTTTGTCCCTTCTACTTCAAAACCATATTGTTCAATTGTTATTTATGTTAATATGGATTTTGTGCCATTTCGTTACTGGAGTCATAAGTCCCTTGTGTTTATTTGCCTTTCTAAAGCAATTTTGGGGCTTTTATTACTTAATTTATTCTTCTTATAAACTTCAAAATATTTTCCACTTTCAGAAAGTTCAACTGGAATGTGCTTTAGAATTTTGTTAAATCTTGCCACTAAATCTGGAAAGAAATGATATCTTTATAATCCAATAATTCTCCTATCTAAAGGTATAGCATGACTTTCCATTTTCCAATTATTATCTTAAAGCCTCTTCTGGCTTCTCCATGTGAACAGCATATGAATATGTTAGATACCATTTGTTCTAAAATTGACATGTGTTGACTCATAACTCTTCTCTACTTTTGCTTGAGTTTATAAGCTCCTCAAAATGATAAATTTGCAACTATTTTCTTTTGGTAAATATTTTTAATTTACTGATTAAATTACTGTAACATAAATACTTAGCTCATGCTTTTTTTTATTCTACATTTTTCTTCCTCTTCTAGGTCAAGTTTTGGTTTCTTGTCTCCATGAGATAGACAATATACCTTTCCCAGAAGAACCCAAGTATTTAGGTCACTACACAGGTTTCACTGTACCCTTCACATAGATACAATGGAAACTTAGTGTCTTTTGTTTAATTGGTAACGGGGACCTGCATTTGGCTCCCAATGCCTGATTCTTCTGAAGGAGGCTTTGGTGTGGTGCGGGTTCTACTTTCTGTCCTAGAATGCTGTTGGAAAGAGTCTAGCGAAAAAGAAGAAGAAGAAGAAGGAGAAGAAGTAAGGGGACTTAGCAGTTCTCCTACCTAAAAAAAGAAAAAGAAAAAAGTTTTGTTCTATCAGTTTTTAGTCAACTTAGTATTTGAGTAATGACATATATATATATATATATAGATCTTCATTTTCATTATTCATTAATGAAAATTTTCTAGCCTTATTTATGTACTTTTAGCTTATTAGTAGCTATCTTTCATTTTTTTAAGTACTGTTTTCTCTGCCATCACAAACCAAATGATTCATAAAGTACAATAGTATTCAAAATTTTTCTATCCAAACACTCATGTATATATACACATATACACTTTATTTCTGCGTCCGAAGAGGAAGTCTTTTGCTCCCTTTGAGATGTTATCCCACCTGCAGAAACCTAGGTGTGCCGAAGACCAGATATACCACTGAACTTGTCAGTCTGTTTTTGTCCTAGAAGACCCTTTCTGGTCACGATTCCTGGCTCTGCCTGACCTGACTTCCTGTAACTTTCTTTTCATATTGACCCATTCATCCTCCTCACCCTTGCAGAAATGCTCCAAACTTAGGTATTTACACAATGAAATGTAGTTTTTAGCAAAGTCATTTTATTTCCCTAGTACTGTCCTAAGAACCATTTAACTAGCCAGACCCAGCTGACAACTTTTGCGTGAAGAAAGATGTAGATGAAGATGACGAAATAAGACACACTACTATTTCATATATGAGACTTCGTGTACGTACGTGTTAATAGCTGAAAGTAATGTTTTATTAATTTAGCGTGTTTTCATCTTTGTCATAGCTTTAATGAAAACTTTTCTTACGTGTTTCCACTTTTCTTTGGAGCATAGTGCATATAATTCTCTTTCGATGTCACTGCATTGTCACTACAAGGTTATAATTAAAAGCATAAATTCCTGTTTCACGACCCTCGGACTCTCCTGAGTTGCTTGATCTTTTTCTTTAAGTTTAGTAACTTGGCTCAGCCATGCATTTTGAGTTCTATGGCCATATTCATAGAATTTATTTATTTTCTGCATAGATCATCAAGGCCCTGCACTGTCCTCCCTAAGCAGCCACATCATCAGACTTTACAGGGCAGGAAGGCAGTCTTGGTGCCAACATCTGCGGGTCCTTTCACACACAGGGACACCTGGGGAGGGCTGGTAGCCCTGTCGGGATGACAAAGCTGCTCCCAGGTCCTGCCTCCCCCATCTTTCTGGTTCTTTCTTCCCTTGCCTCTGGGCCCTCCCTGACACCCTGTCCCAAGCTTGTCCCACTCCTTCAAACTCTCTCTTCACATGGTCCATCCTTTTTTATTACTCATTCCTCAAACACTAACACTTGTCTCCCTGATAGACTCCAGTCGGAAGTGTCTGCAGTGGCTGGTGTGTTCCTGGAGGACTAGACGGTTGCTGGATTCCATTTCCAAGTTGGTTTAGCTTCACAGTGGAAGTCTTACTTTTTTCCTTTTCTCTGTCAGTGTTTGTTTCTTTTTTTCTTTTAGATTTTATTTTAAAATAATAAGCATTCGCAGAAAGTTGCAAAAACTGTTTAGAGAAGCTCTACATACACTTGATGCAGTGGTTATATTTTATGTACTATGGATCGATGTCAGGACAAGGAGGTTGACATCAGTATGCTGTGTGCATAGTTCCGTGTCTGTCCTGCATGTGTAGATTTGTGGAACCACCACCCTAGTCAAGACACGGAGCTGTCCTGTCACTGCAGGCCCATTACTCACACTCCCTCCCCTGAGACTCTCCAATCCTGCAACCACCAATCTGTTTCATCTCTGTAATTTTGTCACTTTGAGAGTATTATATAAGTCGAGTTGTATATGACATGGCCCTTTGGGATTGTCCTTTTTCACTCTCCCTCTCACCCTTGAGGTCTCTTCCAGCTGTGTGTACCTGTAATTCACTCCTTTGTATTGCTATGCAGTATTCCCCAGCATGACTATGATGTAGTTTAACTCCTCACCTATTAAGGAACAGCTGGGTTTTGTTTGTGTTTGGACTACTGCAAATAAAGCTGTGATGAAACATTTTGATGTGAGTTTGGGTGTTGATATACGTTTTTATCTCTTGGAATTAATGTCCAGGAGAAATGGATATTGGTGGGTCGCATGGTAAGCATGTGTTCAGCGTCTTTGTTTTCCAGAGTGGCTCTATGGTTCTCACTCCCTGTCAGTGGATGGGAGATCTAGTCTCTCTGCATCTCTCTGTGCATCTATTTTGTAGTTTAGTTGTTTTCATAGGTATAGTGATACCTTCTTGAGTTCTTAATGGTAGTGACAGTGTCTTTCTATGTGCCCATTTGCCTCCTTGGTGGAATACTGCGTCTCAACATTTGCCCATTTCCTGAGTGAATGATTTGGGGGCTCCCGAAGTGTTGATTTTTGAGAGTTCTTTATATATTCTGGATATATACCCGTTATTGGGCTTAGGTTTAAATACCTTCTCCCAGTCCTCAATTGTCTTTTCTTCTTTATAGGGCCTTAACAGAAAAATAATTTCGATCATGTCCAATTTACTGCTTTTTTTCATTCATGAGTTGTGCTCTTAGTATTACAGCTAAGAACTTTGTGCCAAGCCCCAGGTCCCAAAGAATTTCTCCCATAGCTTCTTCTGAAAATATTAGGTATAAATCTAGGCTCCATTATGAATTAACTTTTCTGTGAGGCATATGGCTGATAAGCCGAGGTTAGTTTTTTCCCCCAATTAACATCCAGTTTCCTCCTTGCTGTTTTTTTTTGGAGACTCTCCTTCCTCCACTGATTTGTTTTTGAATTTTTGTTAAAAAAAAAATCAGTTGATTGTACTTTGTGTGTATTTCTGAGTTCTTTATTCTGTGCCATTATATGTCTTCCCATCTGCCAATTCCTCTCTGTCCTGACCTGCATAGCTATATGAGTCTCAACATCTGGTAGAATGATCCCTCCACTTTATCCCTTTTCTTTTCAAAATCATTTTAACTATTCTAATCCATTTGCCTTTCCATATTTATTGTAGAGTAATCTTTGTGATATCTAAGAAGCATCTTACTCAGAGTTTAGTAATACCTATAGACTTGTTTGGAGAAAATTGGTATTTTTAGTTTTTGGAGTACTCCAAGTCATGAATTTGGTATGTCCCTCTTTTTATTTAGAGCTTTGATTTCTTTCCTCAGTATTTTTGAGTATATTTGGCGTACAAGTCCTGCACGTATTTGCTCAACTTTCTGCTAAGTGCTGCTGTTGAGCAATTATAAATGGTATTTTGGTTTTAGTTTAGGTTTCCATATATTCATTAATGTTACATAGAAATGGAACTGGGAAGTGAGAGGATTGGGAATATTGGTCAAAGGACATAAGATTTCAGTTAGAAGGAATAAGTTTAAGAAATCTTCATATATCATGATGGCTATAGTTAATAGCAATATATCATATACTCCAAAGTTCCTGACAGTAGATTTTTATATTTTACCTCACTGTAATATTAAATATGTGAGGTAACACAGATGTCAGTTGGCTTCATTTACCCATTCTCAATGTATAAGTATATTGAAATATCATATTGTACATCATACACATGAACATTTTATTTGATATTTAAAAAGCAAATTTGTACTATTTAAGCTACAGGAGGGAGGAAGAGGGAGGGAGAAAAAAAATTATATCCCAGAGCCCTTGCTGAATTTATTTATTGGTTCTATGAGTTATTGTCATTGTTGATTTTTAGATTTCTTGGTATTTGCTGCATAGACTACGTCATAGGAAAGTAGAGACTGTTTTGTTTCTTCCTTTCTGATTTGTCTGTCTTCATAGTGATGTTCAGCGTGTCTGGTTTGGGTAAGAGCCTTTTCAGGTTGATTCTTGAGTCCATTTGCTACAACCTAGTCTTTGCTTTCTCACTATGTGCTATAAGATCTTTGAGGCTCATCTGTACCTTTTCTGTTCCAGATTTATCATTAACAGTTTCTCCTCAAAGCCCTAGTTCCTTTTCCTGGTAAATGGCATTTAGAGACCACAGTCTGGGCATTGAGGATTGGAGCCAGCACCATTAACCACGAGTTTCCCACTGGACTCTGATGACTGTCTGGTCCCTTGGTACTCTCTTATCTGTCAGCAAATCTCCCAGCAACTGCTTGATACTTGTCAGATGAGTAAATGAAAGAATGAACATTTCTGGCCTTTTGTTCTGTTCAAAATTTAGTACTTGGCCCATTGTAGTATTTTGGTCTGCATGGCAAGTTAACTACTGCTTGTGGCAAGCATAAAGTGCCTGTTGGGAAGTATGGCCAGGGACTAAGAATAATAAACACATTACAACAAAAAGATAGTACTGTCATTCTCTAAGAAGATAAGTGGAGGAGATACTGTTTGATGTTACTGTGTTGTGTTTGTCAGGGAAATGAACATCATGATTATCAAAAATGTGAGAAGTGGAGACAGTTGGGGAAAACTAGACACTGGCCTTTTTTCTATTTTATCCACTTTTCTCTGTTTTTATTTTCATGTAGAGTATTTCAATATTAAGAGTGATATCACCTAAATATACCCATTACCTGTTTCTCACAGGTGCATTGTTGTGGTTAGTAATGTGTGCAGTATGCTCAACTTTTACAAAAAGTTCTTCTATAAATTATATATAGTTGTATTGGGGGCATATCACCATTTACCCAGGCAAATCTGAAGTAACCTGCTTATTTTCTCATTTTAGACACATCGTAAATGTTCAAAACAGAGGGTTTTATAAAGCTTTTCCTGGGAGAGCCCAAAGTCAGTAGCTCTTGAGAAAAAAAATATACCCTATCTCCAAAGGAAAATGTTTTCATTAATCTTCAGTGACTGAAACCAGGGCTCTTGGTTCTGCCTCTTGTTAGATGGACGGATGGCTCTTAGCCAGTGGAGAAGAAATTTCTACAGCAGAAACTAGGAAGGCCTGGCTTTGGGGGTTCTGTCAGGTTAGAAAATGAAATCTTTAACCGCAGCTTACGGTAAGTGGGATGTAAGGTGGGATGCCCAAGGAGACCCGTCTGAGATCTCAGCTCCAGCTCTCCAGCCTAGGGTGGCCTGGGGGCTCCCCCTGAGATCTGGCATCCGGCTTTCTTAGAGCCAAAGACACAGCACCCACTCCTTGTTGTCCTGCCTGTTTCATCCTCTTCACTCTAAAACGTCAGGCACTGGCCAGGCCCCTGGGAGTCAGCTGGGAGGCCTGAAGCAGCTGTCCCAAGATGCAGCAGGACAAGGGTTTGCAAAGCGTGATAATCCTGGCATCTGGCCTAAGTGGTCCAGGGACAAGAAAGGTGGCATAAACTAAGGATAAGAGACTTGAATGGAGGATACATTTGGGGAAGGACCGGTTTCAAGTGTCTGCTCTTCACCTTCTTTGGGGGCGGCAGTCCTTTGCCTCTGAGCTTCAGTTCTCTGCTGGGAAGTGGAGATAACAGTCGCCAGCTGGTTTTGAATTTTGAGTGCAGGCTAGATCTGCAAATCACTTTTTAATATTATTTCATGCGAGAGATGGGTAACCTTATCCCATTCCGAGGACAAGGACCTGAGGATTAGTGCCATTAGTCAAGCAGCTTGCTCAGGGCCACAGTGTCATGTGGCTGAGAAGTGTTAGAGAAGAAGTTGCCATGCAGATCCCCCGCGTCCAAACCCTGGTGTTGGCCACGGGCTGCCGTTCAGGAACAGCGTACTTGTGGGGTTTCTGCGAGGACAGACTACAGAGCACAAACAGAGTGCTGAGCCCCTCGCAGGCCCTCTGGAAATGCCCGACGAGGCTCACTCTTGGCATTAGCTTAGGAGTGCAGAGCAGAGGCCACCTGGGGAGGGAAGTCAAAGGTTGAGAGCACAGGATGAGCAGAGCAGCTGAAAGACCCAGCCTTGGGGACACAAGCCCAAAACAAACAGGCTCAGGGCTGCAGCTGGACACCGGGAAGTCTCTCCAGACTCTGGAAAGGAACACCAGCGTCTTCTCCCTGCCATGGCTAATGGTTCAGCTGCATTTCCAGATCAGCATCTTGGGAACGGTCCCCAGCACCAGTGTAGTCAGTGCAGGGCCTGGCCTGCTGGTCCAGCCCAGCCGGCAGAAGGGGCAGCTCTACTCAGCACAAGGGAGATTCATTCCACACTCACAACATTTAGGCCTTCTGGAAAATCGAATCTAGGGGCCCAGAATTATAAATAACCCCCAGCCGTTTGTATAATTAGTTTCCCCCCTGTGGATGCCTTTACTATCGCCCTGCACTTGTTTGCCAGAACGGTGTTCAGAGAGTGAAGGTTCTAGCAGGTGATGCGAGAGGGCAGAGGGCCCAACAGGTGTTCCATTTACACATATGCCTTGCCTACTGCAGTGGCTTCCAGAAAGAAAAAATTACTAGACAAGAACTGGACTTTCTTCTAGGTTTATTTCTGTCTTTCCTGTTGATAAGAGTTTTGTGTGGCGCATGATGCTGTCGCCCTGCAAGCTGGGAGCCCTGGTTCTCCAGGAGGCACCGAAAGGCCCCCATCTCTGAGATCAGCTGGCGCACGGAGGTGCCAGTCAGTCTCGGTCATCACAAGTGCCCCTGTCTCTGCGGGCACCGCTTTGTCACTTAGTAATCAAAAGGAGTTTAACAAAAGAGTGGAACTCTTGGCAATAATTACGCTCCTTCAAAGAGGAACTAATGCAGAGACAGACGTGAAAGGTGGAGAACATTCAAAAAAGCGATTTGCTCTGCTTGTAATTTTCGAGTATTCCTCTGCGATTATTTGCTTTTAGAGAAGAGCGGGCTCTTTCATCGCTGCTGCTCCTGACGCTTGATCCTGCCATGGAGACATAATCCCGGGCCGAGGGGATCCTGCAGAGCTCAGGTCAAGCGCTCTGCCGGCACCCCTTCATCTGCACTGGGAAGAAAGGCTCCTGGGTGCCTTGCTCTGGAGCAAGGAGGAGGCTGAGAGAACCGTGGCTGGAAGTGTGAATTGCCAGCCTCTGGCTTTCCCTCCTGGGCCCTCAGTGTCCATGGCGGAGCAGCCGGGTAGCTCCATGGTCCAGGGTCGCAGATGGAGACAGCCCTGCTGTCTTGTGCCTGAGTGCTCAAACCCTCTAGGTTGGCCCCAGCACTTTCTTGATCTCCTGTCAGTCTGGTAAAAAGTGTTTTGCTTTGCCACAGCCATATGCATTTAATTTAGGGCCCAGTTCTTTATTGTTTTTACTCTATCCGTGTATCAAATGAATGAGCTCAGCTTTGCCTGTCAAGAAGAGACAGGCTCGGGGGCAGCCCTGTCCAGAGATGCTCACGTTGGTGCTTTCTGCCTTGTACGTGCCTGTCACCTTTTTAATAGTTTCTAGTTTGAGTGCACTTGTACTCACCCTATATTACATTATTTAAGGATCTAAAAAATCTAAAAACATGTATTCCACACATTTTGATTAAGTCTTACATCTTTTTTTTTCCTGGATTTTTTATTTTTGCAGGAAAAATAGCTTGGTTGGAAATTTTTATGTGTTGGTCTCAGCTTTGTATAATCATTCCTCACTCCTGCCTTCTTGTGTATGACCACCACACTAGGAATTTGGTATGACCATTTATTTAGGCCTTGTGCTGGGATAATTAGTCAAAATAACAAAAGGCCCTGAATATAATATATGTGGACTAAATACAAATGGGCTAAACATGCTTTTCAGATGAGCTGAAAATTTTAAGAAATACTGCAATAAATAAATATAAGTTTTCTGGGAAAACCCTGATGAAATAAATACTTTCCCCATTATACATACCAGCAATTATCCTGTGGTGTGCTCATTTCTTTTCCATCCCTCACACTCGGCAGTGTCTTTCTTAGAGGAAAGGAATGATCTCTGTACATAAACACAGGTTGAGGACAGCAGGGACAGGCTTGTCTGCAGAGTCTTCACACCTCAGTTCTGGAGCAGATGGCTGTGTCTTGGGTGGGAGTGACTTCTGGTCATTTGGTGACCTCCCTGTGATAATTCAGGGGTCTGCCAGTGTTTGTACAGAAGCCTGTTAACTCAAGCTCTAGAAAGCATTTGGCTCCCAAACTGGTAACTTGATTGCATTTATTGTTTTGTTGCTTGCCATTCATGTTCACTGCGCTTGATAGACTTCATTCAGAGTCAGCAAACACTGAAGAAGAAGCTGGGAGCAGCCTCATCCATGTCCTTACCTGATGTGCACTTCACAAAGGCTCTTTTGATGTCAACACTGTCCCCATCATACAGACGCAAAAATCTAATAATTAGTCCAAAGGAACAAATCAGTCACAGATCTGATCCTAGTTCCATTGCTCCGTCTAGGGAAGACTGTGATCTCTTAAAGGGTCTCTGTGTTAACCCAGAATGCTATGGCAACTTTGTTTATGGTGATACTGTAACTACCATCTATAGTCATCTTTTTCTGGCAGGAAGATGTGATATCTTCCCTGTAGACCACTTTAGACACGAGTTCTGTGATTAAAAACCAGGGACCATTGTGGACTAGAGATGTAGCGTGTAGCTCAGATTGAAGACGCTGGATACAGTCCCCAGTAGTGGGGGAAAAAAGTTGACAGTCAATATAGAAGCGTTGGATAGAGCTGATTCATGTAAGTTTAGTTGTATCTTTTCCATATACTTGCCATTATGAAATTACACCCGTCATAGAAAAGGATCCCTATGTAAACTACCTCGCAGTGTGGTGATTTGCACGGACCCCTGTGATAAAGAACTGTCCCCAGTCTCCTCCCTCTCTGGGAAGTACAGGGTTTCCTTCCCTGCATAGCTACAGCTCTCAAATTCAGGGGCTGCCTATCTCCTCACAGCTGTATGCAGTGGTACATACAGTAGTACTAAACTGCAGCACCACTTGCCCAGGACTCCTTGTGACCTGTTCTGGAGGTTTGTGCAGTCCATCAGTGAACACAAGCAAATCAACACTCAGCTGGTTTTGAATTTTGAGAAACAGTTTTCCCCAAGCTTTTCCTTCTTCCACCCAGAGTTGGTGGTGAGCAGAAAATGTTTACCTCCTGACTCAATAAATGTGTCTCTCTGGTGCCTTAGTATTTATCCAGTATCCAGGGACTTGTGATGGCCAGAACTACTTGGAAGCAAATAGTATAGTTCTTGTAATTATACAGCGAAGGCAAGTTCATCAGTCCTGAAGTTGTGTGCCTTGAACTTGCTGTTAAACTGTGGGGCTTGAGATCCAGGTTACACTGAGAAACACCGAGCCTTGAAACTAACCCATGAAAAAGTTGTTTAGTTAAGGTAGATATTTCAAACATTTTTAATTTTTTGAAGGATTTTAAAATGAATGTGCTACGTTTTCCTGCTCTCTGATTTTTTTGAATATACTTGATGTCAATTGAAACTCATCAAATTCTACTTTAACATTTGAAAGGGTAAAACAACAATCTCGAGTTATGCTTTCATATTTTATGGGCAAAGTTCTTATTTTACTGAACACTACTGAATTTTTATCATAATGTGTAAATCCATGTGTATATTACCATCCCAGTTAATGTTAAAAGTGTCAAAAATCAAAATACTTATTTGTAACCAAAGATGATATTTCTTTGCAGAGAAGCCGAAGGATGGCTTACATTGCAGGTCATAGGAGTCCACAAATACTCCTAAGGGAAAGTGTTTTAAGTGCTTCCTGTCACTTCTCACAGTTCCTAAATAACCCAGTCTAAGCTCCATGGAACATCAATGGTTAATTTCCTTGGCACTCTGAGCCAGGCCTACGGACCAAACAATTGCTTACTACATAGTGAATAAAGGTATTTGGTTTGGTTCCTGTGAATGTATACCCTTACTCTTCTGTCTTCGTCTTCAGGCATGTATAAGGTATCCACTGGACTATTTTTACCAACCATAAATCTGGTTCCTACAAGATTACTAGGTCAATGTCACATTTCTGAAAACAAATGGTCTCTTATGGCATAGGGAACACTACATCCTCCGGACACTGGCAGGTGTATTAGTCACTTTTCCCAACACAGGGATGAAACACCTGACACCCGCAATTTAAAGGAAGAAATTTTGATGGCTAATGATTTTGGTAGGTTCAGTTCATGGCTAGCTGGCTCCAGGACAGGAAAGGCATGCTGGGAAGACATGGTGGAAACAGTTGCATACCCAACAGCAGCCAGGAGGCAAAGAAAGACGGAGAAAAAATGAGCTGGGGACAAGACTATACCCTTCCACCTCATGCCACTAGTGACCCTCCTCCAACCAGGCCCTACCCCCTAAGAGCACATTTAGCTGTGAACTCATTGGTGGATTGAGCCACAGCAAGTGTAGAGCCCTAGTGATCCAGTCACTTTCCAAAAATCCCATTTCTGAACACATGAGACTTTTGGAGGACATTTTAGATCTAAGCCATAATAGCTGGTACAACAGAAGATTCTCCAGCAAGTTGCCCTTCCACCACATACTGCAAGGAGTGAGTCTAGACATCCACCTCCAGGACCATTTTTCCCTAAGGGTGTCCTTGATCAGTACTGATGGTCCATGGGCACACAGAGCTCCTCTCTGCCTCAAGTTTCATCTTTTCTGAAAGAGGGAAATATTTCCTTTGATACTTCATGGACGTGTTAGAATCAAGTGAAAAACACCCAGAAGTACTTAGGAAGTACTCAGTGGAAATACAATCCTTTCCCGAGCTGCAGCATTTTCTTTGTTAGTGAATCACCTATTAAGGGCCACAGATTGCCTTCTCTCCTATGAAAATCCTTCCTGTGTTTATAGTTAATACCAAAGTGACCCTCTAACTTGTTCTCTATGAGCTCAACATTCTGGTTTCCTGAGCTATAGTTTATGTCACCTACAGCTGCCTGAGGTTTCTCCCCCTAGTTTATTACTAACTCAAAAAATTCGAAGTTTGAAGTATGAGGTTTCATTTTTATTGCAGAAGTAAGATAGAGGAATACTAAGGAAATAATTTCATATAAAACCATACATAGATTTCTTTGAGTAAAGCTAAAAGAAAATCTTTCTGGCTGAATACTATAATTTTCCTGTAAAGTCAATGCGAGTTTTAAATGAGTTCTGTGGAATTATGTTATAATAAAGCTGAGCAGTTCATATTATGGAGAAAGTATTAAACTTCAGTACCGTAATTACTTAGCTTGTCCTTGTGTTCGTTTAGAACACGGTTCTTCTGATAACAAAGCTGATATTTGTTTGTTATCAAAAACTGGAAAATATTTTAAAATATAGAATTCAAAAGAAAATAACTTGCAATCTTAGCACTCGGAGACTACCCTCTGTTACAATTTATGTCTATACCTACATACAAAGTCATACCTGGAGTTTTCTTCTGTGCTTAGGACACACTTTTCTTAAAATCCCAAATGGACATTGCTATATATGCTTTTGGAATCTGTATCAACATGCTACTGATGTCCAGTAACAGGAACTCTGACTCAAACAAATTTGAACATGACTAAGGTATATTATATCGTGAAATAGGACCTCAGAGAGAGGGTGAGCTGCAGGATGGATAGTTCACTGGTTATCAAGGACCCAGATACTGCACATTCTCTCTGTCTGATGCCAGCATTGTCAGGTCATGCTAAGGTTGTTTCCCTCATGGCCATAAAATTGCCACCATTACCACGTGGTACAAAATGACCACAAACCAAGCCTGCTACTAAGACAGACAGCCCCTCCCATTGCAGCTGCCTGCAGAGGTGGCAGCCACAGCGAAACCAGGGTCCAAGGGACACGGCCACTGCATGTGACTAAGACAGGTTCCTTTCCTAAATCGTCCCAACAGTTATCAGGATTTAAAATTGAGACGAGGGCTGGGGATTTAGCTCAGTGGTTAGAGTGCTTGCCCAGCAAGCACAAGGCCATGAGTTTGATCCCCAATACCAAAAAATAAAAAATAAAATTGAGATGAGTGCATTTAAATATTTTATTTTCATTTTAAAAATTAGTTTCTTTTGTAATATTCTCTGTTCAGGAAGATTTGGGTAGGAAATCTTTTTCTGGGGAACTAATCCTCAATTAGTAAACATTGTCCAAAGTTTTTGCATTTTTGCCATGTCTTTTTTAGCAACAGATAAAGTTTCTTTCATGAATATTGACTTAAACAGGTAGAGAAATTTAAAACTAAAAGAAAAAGAGCTTAAAAATAAAAACCTTAATAGATGTAAAACTTAGTGTTTTTATTTTTATGTGCTTTTAAATTTTCAGTACCCTTGAAACAATGTGATAAATAATATACAGAATTAGTGGGCATGTTAAAAGACTAATTTCAAGAATTAATAGGCATATTTGAAATTACTATTGTAAAAATCAGATGTTAAAGCAAAAGTTATATATCTAGTTTTTAAATTATACTATTAAATGTGTAGTAAATATTCATATTTAATTTTAGGTGCCACTGTAACATATACTAAAATAAAATGGAATGATTTCTATGGTTCTATAAAAGAACCTATAAGGGAGCCATAAATAATTATAGTAAAACTCTTTTGAAATATTTTTTATGGGACTAAAAATTGAAAACTTCCTAATAGGGAAATTTTCTTAAATGAGACGTGAAATAAGTTAGCCATGGAGACCTAAAATGCATATGTCCTGTGGGAACCCTGAGAGAGCAGTCATTCCTTAGGATAAATTAATGTATAAAAAGCAAGGATTTTTGAAAGAGCTGTCCGAAAGGTAACCAGAAGGGAGCGGTTGCCGGTATGGCTTCTACCTAGATGTCCCCATGAAGCCTCATGCAGTCGTAGATGGGACTTCCCAGACATGGCTGGATCCAGGGTGTGTGCTGCCGGGATCAAGGATGTGATGCTGGGATTGCTTCAGCGTGCAATGCTAGGATGAAGGTGTGACTGCTATTTCTCCTACGGGTGGCTGGTCTGGGTAAGATATAAAGGACAGAAAGAAGGTCGTTGTCGCTTGTCGCCTCCTGCCTGCTTGCTGCCTTCTGCTTGTCCTACTTTGCCGTGCACTGTTTCTCCTCTGTGATACCCCTCCACCCTGCTTCCCTGCCTTGGAGCTCGCCAACTATGGACTGAAACCTCCACAAACCGTGAGCCGAATAAACCTTTCCTCCCTTATCTTTGAGTGTCAGATATTTTGTCTCAGCCATGAGAAAAGTAACCAAGACAATTGCTATCACGTTAAATTCTTCCTAAAAGCTCTCTCAGTTGGTACGATTGCCTGACTCTGGAAGGGCTCTGACGAGGATCGGAAAACAAACAGGCAGAACTCTTCCCTGCAGAGGGACCATCCTGCGGTGACAGCTCACTGTAGCGTGCCACGTCCCACTGCAGCTCTGTGTTTGGAAATAAGAGCACAGTAACTAAAAGATGTATTGGTGTTTCAAGACTGTGTCCCGCCCTCCATGCCCAATTCAGCAGCCAGAGAATTTATGCACATTTGCATTTTATTTTTCAGTAAACCCTAACTCCCCCACTCACCTCCTTAACTTGCAAAGGGAAAGCAGGATCATAATAGGATCACAGGACCCTGCTGGGTTCCCATTTCAATACAGCCGTGGTTTGGATTTTGTTGGCATTCTTCTTTTTTTTAAAAAAAAAGCACAGTAAGAGTCATTGCCTGGTGCAGCGGGGTGGGGGGGGGGAGCACTGGTCTACCTGTGAGAAGGCCTGGTCCTACCTCAAGCATCGAGTGGCTCTGTGGCCCTGGACAGGCAGCTATGGCTCAGAGAAAGTGCAGGTGGATCAAATGTGTCTTAGGGTCCTTCCACTAGAATTGGGACATCCAAGGAGGATTTGCTCATGGTCATGTGGAGTGTTTACTTGTTTGTTTGCACTTCTAAGACATAAGTCCTCCGAGCAAGTGACCAGTCTGTGGCTGGAGTTAGTGGTGATGGGAGAATTTAAGTTGAAGAGGTCAGCACTATGCCCGCTGGCAACATTCCCTCTACCTTCCGGTGTGAAAGTAGGTAAGCATAGTTTCTAAGGAGGCTCAGAGGAACCTGTTCAGAGAAAACAGGTTCATTTGCCCTGGATCAAGCTTTCGGTGGTCCAGCCCTCTACTATTGCATGATCAAAAAACTCTCCTGAAAGAAGAGCACAGCTGCCCTGGAGTGTGCTCTAACTGGCCTTGTTAGGAACTCTCGGAGGAACCTCTGAGTTTGAACAATCGCTGGATGCGTGAGTTCTGCAGTGGACTTGGCACAGAGCTAGAGCACCTGCAACACCCAGCTACTGCCAGCTACGGGATGCCCGCCAGAGCACAGAAGGCTCGAGCCTTCACCATGTTCTTAAAGTTGGCCTATGTATTCTTTTTGTTCCTTCAGATCTCAAAAAAAAAAAAAAAAAACCCAGACGTTCCTGTATAGTTTGCCTAATAAATTAATTTTGTCTTATAAACGAGAAGTTCCCTGGAGAGGCTTTGACACTATTTTCTGCTTCTCTGAAACAGAGCCATCACGCTAGAGAACCAGCTGGTGATCCTCGCGACAACAGCAAGCGATGCCGGCGCTTACTACGTGCAGGCCGTCAATGAGAGGAACGGGGAGAACAAGACAAGCCCATTCATCCATCTGAGCGTAGCAGGTGAGTTTGGAAACTCCAAACAATGATTCTAAAAGAAATAGAGTCTTTCTGTAGTTGATAACCACTTTCTGATGGGACATTGTGCGGCGAATCTTCTTTCTCTGGTACAGCAGTCATGGTTTAATATCGATCCGTTGTCAATTGTGTGAAGAGCTTCAGGGCTGTTGCTTCCTTTGAAACACTGCAGAAAATGTGAACCTACTTGAGATTTTTTAAATGCAAGTTCTTACTTGTTTTGTGGGTTTAAAACATTTTTTGGCTTTTGTAGATTGTTAATGTGTATCATTTTTAACCAAAAAATCTTTTGACTTTCATGAATTGTTTCCATGAACCTTATTTGAGACTAGATTAGGGACACATTATGTTCTTTTAATCTATAACTTCCTTGAGGAAAAAATGTATATTTAAAGTTGTGTTAAAATGAGTAGTATTTAGCCATGTTCAGTTAATCATTTTTGTTGCGTGGTTTAACTAAAAGCCTGAGTCATGGAGAAAAGACACACAAACTGCAGTGATGGGGATAGTTTATTTAAGAGCATTTTAGTTTGAGAATACTAAATGTTTGGTCTTTGAAATCCTACTGGTGAAAGTAAATTTCTAGAGAAGAGAAACATACCCAAAAGGCAAGAATGTTACTGGGTTGGGAGTCTTCTCCAGGTTCTCAATGTTCTAAACAAAGAACTGAGGAGGACACCCAAGAGTTGTGGGGGGGCTGGGGGGAGTCAGTGACTTCTTTGAAAGAGGAAAGACAAGATCCGTTCCATAGAGTCGGAGTGGGGCCAATGAGAAGAGCCCACAGCACTGAGGGGCTTGTTGTTGAGGACTTTAAACCTTAGGGTTTGGGGTGGGATTGAGGATTTGGCCTGAGGCGTATATAACTCCTGCCAGTGAGTGACTTGCAGCCCCTTGCTTGCACAGTGACTTTTTTATGGCCCTTGGAAGAACTGTCATGGTGTCCAAAGCCCAGAGGGGCAGCAAATCTGCATAGTCAATAACATGGTAGTTAGGGTTGGTGTCAGCCAAGGGTTGCAGAAGACCCTTGGATGCACGCTCGGGTCTTGCTGTCTGTAAGTGAAGTTACCCAGTTACCTTTTTCCATTGTGTTTGGTCCTGAACTAATGTTTAACTCGCAAGGTGCGTCTAGTTCCAGAAGGTGGATCCAAGGTGGACACTCCCTTTTTTTCCAGCTGTTTCTTTGGTTACCTGATATCTAAGGTCTAGCCCAGAAAGCAGGCTCTAAGGCGGGCCAGCTCTCTCTTCTTTCTCCAGCCTTTTCCTTAGCTACCTCCTGTCTCGAGAACACCGCATTGTACTGGATTGAAATATGTGTATTAGAGGGTGTGTCATCAAATGCTGGCAGCTGGATGCTTTGTGGAATGAAATGCAGGTGTGCTGTTGAGAAAATACATTTGGAAAATAGTGACGGTAGATGGTAAATTTCAAAATATTGTGTTTATATCATATGAGAGTGAATTATATTGACTTGTTTTTATAGTGAATTTCATCTTTTGGAAAACTCCTTTAAAGGATAGTTCGGAAAGCGTGTGGGACAGAATGGTGGTGCCTATTTCGTGCAGTCTGGACAGTTGCCCAGTAGAGTTTACGGGGTGAAGGTTTGTACCAGAGGCTGGAGTGTGTGGATTAACTGAGTGCATCGTCCTCTTCACTTGCCCAAAACATCCCATAAATAAGTGATCTGGACTGCTGTGCTGCAGTGTCAGCCGGTCAGCAGCTCCCTAATTCCGATGGATTGAATCCTCCTCTCCAGACCATGAACTGGGCAGATTCAGGTTTAGCGAGACCTTGCAGTGCTCTGGAGTTACCCCCGTTGATGAGATGAGAGGTCTCAAAATCCAGAGCTTGGTGCCTTGCTATCTACAGACTGCCTGAATAAGAACCGTAGTAGACTTACCAAGATATTTTCAACAGAGATAACAGAGGATGGGAATTGTATCATCAAGTAGATTGTGATTATTTTTAATGATTTCCAAGTTTTACAACTAGAGCCATTTATACTGTTTAGCAAATCTGATTTGTGCTCAATTGTGATATAAATAGGATAATAATAATAGTCAAAGATGGAGGATTTCTGGGTCAGAAACAGGGGGGTTAGCTTAGTCTGTTAGAAGAGGGGAAGAAAATAATTCCACAAAAATTCTGGCTCACTGGATATTACCACCACAAAGTGATAGCATAGTTTGCACATAGTGGTTTCCTACAGGCTAGTCTGACGGCCAGTAGAAAATAAAACTAGTACAGTGAGTCTGCAGTTGCCATATGAACGCAATACTGTGGCATTAGATAATTGGAATATGTAAATTTTTTCAATAATTTCGGTTTCTACCCCAACCAAGAAGTGTATTGGAAGCAGCTCATAAATATTATAATTAACTGATTACATATTCTTCTCTTGTGTATTTTTATCTTTTCACTGGCACCAGGTAAAATGTGTAAAAGGTAAGCTACAATGAGGCTGATGATCTGGACTTATTTTAAAGCTTAGGAGAAAAATCTACATTTTGTTTCTATATATTTTCTTTGCTTTTTATCGAGACCACATACAATCTGAGGAGGAAGGCAGTTGAGAAAACTGCTTTATTTTAATTCTTCAGAGAACCTTCTCATGACATATTGGATTTAGCTAAATGTTAAATGTACCAATTATGCATTTCCCAACTGAAAGTTCTATTTTGAAAACCTCTAAAGATCAGCAGTCTTGATAGACCCGTAGAAGACCCCAGAATTTTGGGCAGAAATGTGGCTGCGCTCTGGCGGGCAGCATTTGCTGTCAGTGCAGGAGCATCCTATGAGGCCATCACCTCCCCGATCTATTGAGAAATTAGATTTTCTCAAGACCCTGCACACTGTGGCAAGACATAGTGTGTCTGCAGCCTTAGGCAGCCTTCCCCCGCTCAAGGCAGGCCTTTGTGAAAACATCAAACAGGATCAATGAAAATTTTAAAAATCTTGCCAGCCAGCATTTCTGAAAAATCAAAAGATATTACAGCCAATTATCCTTTAACGAAGGTAAATTTTTTCCTTGGTGTAGGGAGAATAAAGTAGAGGACCTTTGTGTAGTGACTGTGATCAGGGTAGCAGGGTGCTGGAAATCAAATTCTTGGTGGATTGCACTGTAATTAATGTTAAAGTGGAGCGTCATCGGTCCTGCCTCTCAGTCCCCACACAAGGGCAGCCCAGCCTCAGAGCAGGGTAGCATCCCTGGCCCTGGCCAGCCCTGTCTCCAAGCCCCTAACAGAATGATGCACTGTCCTCTGCCAACAGGAGTAAAGGAATTTCCAGAACTGTGTGCCTGAGAATTCAAAATCCTCAGCACCTTTCCAGTTGCTGAATATTTTGGCTAGACTTGAAGCTCATGGGAAGCAAAAGATAAAGAGATATGGATAAAAATAAATTTTTGAAATGCAGGAATGTTAGAGCAAAGTGCAGTCCTGTAATGGTACCACCTGCTGTTCTGTGCGTGTTTAGTAGATGGTGTTATTATGTCTTAACACCTCTCCTTGTTTTTGTGGTTAAGAAGATAAATTGCAGCCTGGGTGGTGCCTGTATCCCTGTCGGGAAGGAGAGGTCTCTGCACTCTCCATCCTCTGCTCGCTGAACACTTGCTGCCTTCGCAGGGACAGTTTCACTTTGAAGTTCGAATGCGATGTGAAGCCAGCAGATGTTAAGGACACAGGTGGGACCACCGAAGCATCCTGTATGAATTTTTCATAGCTGGCTCCCGCAGCTCAGGTGCATACCAGAAAAAGAATGGGCTGAGCTTGCTTGAGAGTACGCATTTCCATTCCGAGGTCAAACCCAGGCAAGCTTTATAAACCTGTCAACCTGTTTTTGGCCCTTACTTTGAAGATTTTACATCGAGTTAACTTTTCTGGATCAGAGCTTCTGAACTGAATTCATATGTGAATGCAAGTTTTTTCTTGGGAAAAAAAAAAGCCTATCATTAGGACATGAGAAGAATTCTGTACAGTGATTAATCAATCATTGTTTAAATGCCATTGTACATACGTTAGACACATCATCAGTTCTGATCCAATATTCAGAATGTCCAGTATAATGAGATTCTCTTCTAGGGGTGAAGCTTAGATTAAAAAAGAAATGACTGCCTCTTTCCTTCTTGCTTTTTTCACCTCTTTCATTTTAATGTCTCCTCTTCAAACAACATTTGCAGATAGGATATCATTTCAGCTGATCCTCCTCAGGCTGACAAACCCTTGCTTTTAATTCTGAAGACCACTTAACATTCTTTCGTCCTCTATAATGCTAATTTAACTGCAGTCCTCATATATAGTTAGTAGTTGAAAGTGGATTCCTGAGAATAATGTCTTTCTTTGCAGTCATCCAAGAAGACTGCCCTGTAAAACATGGCTTTTGTGTGCCCAGATAAAATTTTTTCTTATTTTCCTGTGCCTTTGACATTAAAGGGAGAGAAGAGGGAAGGTGTAAGCCTTTCAAATGGACCCTGACACATATGTATTGGTTTCCTAATGCAATAGGAACTGTTTGAAACACAGTCTTACTCAATACCAGTCTGGGGACAGGCCCCACATCCCAGATGAGCAACTTAGACTCAAGCTGCAGTTCTGTAGGTTGCATGATACTTTACTACCAGCATTTGCAGACACATCAGTAGGAAGTATATTTTGTAGTAAAGTCCTAAATTTAATCATTTAGCCATGTGTTGGGCCTTCAGTGGGTGTGTAAGGAAGCAAGAGGAGAGAGCTGGCCCCAGCCTCCTGGAGCCCCCGATGGGCGGAAACGAGCCCAGGCCCTGGTCTCCAGAGCTGTTCTGTTGACGCTTTCATCAGGAAATAAGCTCTGAGTATCATTCCAGTGCAGGGTTACTTAGTTATTTATAAGTTACAAGCATTAAGTGTTGTATAAAAGAGATGAAGATGAGTTAAACTGTGTTAAGTGTCTAGTTCATCATGAAAGTCTCATTCCGTCTGTAGTTGGTATCTCCTGGCTGTTTAAATAGAAAACTTCATTTCACCTGGTCTTTCTGATAATGTTTAGGTTTGTAGCCAAATTGTTATGACATGTGGTTGCATAAAATTGTGTTTCCTGGTAATGTGGCTCATGCTAAGCAGGCACAGGTCACTGCTGCCGTCCGTCCTCCTCATTTGTGCTGGTGTCTTAAGTGACTCACATCTGTGGTTTCTTTACAGGAGTACAGCACTTTCATGTCCAGTTATCCACTCACTAAGAATTAATTTAAGTCAAATTAAGTGCCCAAGTGCACGAACCCATTTCTCTACTCAAAGGTGAAGCCCATTGGAAGGTTCTGGAAGCAGATAGACAAGTGTGGGCTTCCTTTTCACCCCTCGACAGAGGAGAATTTCCAGGTCGCCCCTTGGGATAGCTTACATATAGAGTAGGACACAGGCCACCCGATGAAGTGGACTTGCTTTGCAAATTCAATGTGTGAAGTCTTAGTTTTTCTACTTTTCAATTAAAAGCACAAATAAAATGCCAGTCCTAATACTTTATTTATGAACCCCAAATGTATATAAGTATGGATTGCTGAATGAAATTAAAATATGGGGCAGCTGGTGACTCTCAGCAAGACTTCAATAACAAAAAAAGACCCCAAGTGATTAAAGAGGTGAAGCCATAATTTTCTCCCTCAGCCTCACAAGGCAAGACTGCATTATTTCTGTTACCACCTCCTGCTGTTTCCCCCATATTCCATCCTCTTTTTATCCTCAAGATATCCTTTTTTCCCTTTTGTGACTCATTTCATCCTTACTTCACCAAGAATATGTCTTAGAGAATCAGCCTAAATCATGAATTGTACTTTGTCCTCAGTTTCAAAGAACTTTGGAATATCCCAATGTCCTTGGCCTCCCAAAGCAAAGATCTTCATACCAGGCTGGGTTACCTGGAGTGCACAAAGATCTCGAGAGGGCAAGTAGGATATGGAATTCTCAAGAAATCTTTCTAGTTCTTTCTTAAGCTTTTCTAAAATCAGATCTGTCAGGGGATACCTCAGGCCAGATGGCTCTTCTCACACTGGCCCTCCCTCTATGTGCCAGAGGGAAGTCTCAGGCTCATCTTCCTGCATTTTAATGTGGATGTCATCTGAGGGTATAGATGCCCACGGGCTAAAGGGACAGTTCTAAATATCGGTGGCTGAATTGAGAAAGTGAAGAACTCTAAAAACTGGGAAATAAAACATTTTACAAACCAAGTGTTTTTAGTTCTCTGCATTTCATCACGAATATTATTGATGATTGCTAACTGTGATAGAGTCCCCATGTTCCCAGGACAGGAAGGGATTTCCAGCTCCTTTGCAGGCTAGGAGCTCAATGAGTGGAATATAGTGTGTTGCTTTCAGGCCAGGCATTTAAGAGCCAGCAGGTCCCCTGCAGGCCCTTTCCCGCAGGCACAACTGTGGCCAGGCCACATATTGAGATGGTGGAGCACAAGAAAGAAGCAGCCTAGATATGTGAGTCAGCACTTAGAAAGGGCAGCCTTGCAGGATCCCCAGCACAACTGGACCTTCAGACTAGGAAATGGAGCTATGTGAGCTAAGTGCTGAGAATTTGGATTGGCTTGTTATTGTTTGGGACAAAAACTTTATTACTGTACTCTGTGGCTTTTGGCTTATAATTCCAGTTTAAAGGATGTACAGATATACTACAACTAAATTTCTTCCATTCTCATTTATAGCTTAATGTTCACAGCAGTTACATCTATAAAAGTAAAACTCAAATTGGTATTAAACTTTACAGAGCCAGTTTTTGAAAGCATACAAACTATTCATCAAAATTTGTAATGCATTTTTTGATTGAGTACCAATAGTAACTTTAACAATAACTCAATACAAGATGAGGTTTTTTTCTTTCAATAAAGCCATATGGTCCCTGCATAAATTTAAATTTATGGACATATTTTTTTAGAGGCTATGATAGGGTGATCAATAAAATACTTTTAGTCAGTAAATATGTGTAATAAATTAGACTAAAACTCTGTGGGAGGAGAAGGATGAAAAAATAAGTTCAAGAAGAAAACAATGCTGTAAAATTTCTTACTATTAGGGATTTGAGCTTGAGCTTGTTCATGTATTTTTAAGTGGGTGATGATATGTATCAAATCTTTAGACCTGTTCTATTAAATATTTAGATTCCTTTGAATATATATAAAAGGTGTAGCAGTAGTTTTATTTTATTAAAATCCACTAGAATATTAGAATATTAAAATACATAGGAAGTATATTATTTGTAGTCTTTCCAATTTATGATGAAAATTTTTAGATGCCAACCTCAAATGTGGGAAAAATATGTATTTTTACTAAAGTATTTTATGTGATTAAGGAGCAAAACTTGTTCTAAGTTATATGGAGATTTGTAATAATACATAACTAAGAGTACTGGTTTAAGTGATTCTCCAAGGGCACAGGCAGGGGAGGGCACTGGCTGTCCTTGAGCACTAGGCGGAGTGTTCCTGTGTATTTCCCTTAGCTGGAGAGTCAGTGATCAGCGCCACTTCCCAGCCAAATGTATGGAGGTCGTGAGTGCTGAGGCTACTGACCCAGTCACGGCGACAGTAAAGGAGACCTGGAGGATCCCAGCCAGGTTTGTGCGACCCTGAGCCCTGGTGTCTCCTTTTCAAGGGGAACAGCACATTCTCCCGGGGCTGGGCGCGCTGTTGGTGTCCAGCTGCCCAGGGGAATGTGAAACTGGGAAGGGGATCTGCCAGCCAGTGGCGTGCTTGAGCTTCTCTGAACTCTGCCACACCGGAGCTTCAGGGAGGCCTGCTTTCATTTATAAAGCAGGAAGCCTTCTGTTTTGGTGCCAGAACCCCTTCTGGTGAATATTCAGGCCAGTGGCCTGTGTGCAGACCTTGAAGCCCTCAGTGATACATGTTTGGGTACACATCGTGCACCGGTGCACAGTACACAAACAGCGTACACACTGCACTGGAGTAGCTCAGGGCAGTTGTAGAGATGAGACTAGAGTCCGTGCTTGCTAATGGAGCAGCATAACAGTAAATGAAATGTGCAGCAATATACTGGTTACTTTATCATCATCAATCATGCATTAGACACGACACAGGATATGAAGTAAGACTTGATCAGTCTTGCTGGGTTTACAAGACCTGCCTGCGGCCACTCTCCCTCACAGCCAGGTATTAACGTTGAACGCTGGTACAGCTTTTGCACTGAGAGTGAACCCCACGCTGGGACGAAGGTGAGCACTCAGGAGAATTCATTAACCAGGCTGAACTGACCAGCTGGACCCTGCAAATGGGCCATAAGTATTCATGTGCTTCTCCCAATTATGCTATGATTATTTAAGGGCACACAGTATCATTCAGCAGTGATTTGCCTGATCAGATTTCTTTATCCACTCCTCCACAAATCTCTTTTCTTTATCCACTCCTCCACAGCTTTGATAATTCCTCCAAACCACCTTCCCTCCTGCCCTCTTGTTAAATGTACCAATTCAAATTATTACACTCAGATATTTAAGCGTGAGTGTCTGCTAATTGTAGCAATCTTAGGGCTGGAATTTGAAGTAGCCCTAATAATGTTTACCCTTGACTCTGGGATCTAATTTCTCAAACTCAACCAACAGCCACATGCCTGAATTCAGATGACAGGGAATTTAAGATAATTTCATTGTAGTCTGGTAATAAATAGACATAACATCTCAAAACATACTGTACTGAGAGGGGCTCAGCATCATAACTTGCTCCTGCAGTGTCTTCCTGGCTCTGAACGTTGCATGTACTTGGTTTGCCTGCTTTCTCGGCCACTGAGCCCAATAAGAAAAGATAAGAACTTTTAGAGGGAACAAACAAGGGTAAAGGAAAATTGAATTTTCCTTGAAGTCATTCTATAAACTTCTACATCCATTACTTGTCTTGTCTGGGGAAATCCTAAACAAAGAAATACTTATTGGTGGAGATGAGATCACAGAACAAGTGATTAGTTGTAAATGTAGTTTTCTTGGGGAAACAGTATTTACTCAATAGTCTAACATAAGTGATGACCCTGGTTAGTTCCCTGGGCTAAACAATTCTATGCCAACCTTCTCAGTATTATTTTTCCTTTTATGAGTGAGTTCAGTATTCTGAAATTGCTAATGAAGACACATCTGTTTAGCTTCTCATCTTTCAGAATTTTTGAGCTTTTTGAACCAGATTGTCTGACACGCTGGGCTAAATTGTTGATGCCTCTCTGTCCTTTCAGAAAAATAGAATATATGAGTTTCTGGTTTGAAGGGAACATGGAGAGTGGCCCAGCTGCTGTAATAATAGCAAGGTATTTGTTCTGAGGGTAGACTGCGTATCTCCTAGACTAGTGGTAGTGAACGTACAGCACACGTGCCACAGCAAGCTGTTTATATCATTGAAAGCTCTAAAAGTTTCGTTATCACTGTCTGGGCTAGCAGGAGAATTCATTCAAGCTGACAGGTAAGAAGGGTTGGAAGACATGCTTTGGCCCAGAATATAAGGAAAGGATGTTGTGGTAGTAACAGTAGTTCTTTTTTATATGTCAACTCTACGTTCGAAGTGCAAATATCATATTCCGTTAAAAATATGAACCCCAATTTAATCTTCATTTTAAAATCAAGAAACTCTGAGGTCTATACTATCCGCATTTTACAGATGAGGAAACAAACTATAGGAATAGCTTGAAGAGTCTTACACAGTTTGGTAGCTTAGTTTAGAATCCCAGAAAGACTTTCACTCTTTTATTTGTTGAGATTATTTGTGTTGCAGAATTGGTTTTGATTTTAAATATCATTTTGAAACGTAGTCAGGCTGCTGCTTTAGTGTATGCAGTTTAAGAGCGGTCACCTTTGATCACAGTTCGTTTCTACTTTTACCACTTAGTCATAATGTTTTATTACTGATCATTGTAAATGATGCTCCTCTGGCTCTTATAGAAGGCAATTACAGCAGGTAATTAAAATTGTAGATCTTTACAATGTGGTTGAGAATATTAAATCAAGCCTTAAGAAAATTAGGTAAATTATCTGTTACAGTGAAAAGCCACTCAGCAAGTCTGAAGTCCATTACCAGAGTCAGAGTCAGTATTGGACTCTGCGCTTTTCTAAAAGCACATTGTATCCAAGATGGAAAGAAGTGGAATTTATATCAAAAATAATAGAAGCCAGACATTTATCTGAAGATGTAGCTTTTTCTGTCTGTTCTAATTACTGAGTACTTAGCAATAGTCTTTGCCTGTGATTCTTTGTTACTCCAGGAAGTTATTCTCCCGATGCCTTCTCACCTTTTATGATGCTCAGGAATAGGCTCTTAACACACATCACCTCCTGCTCATCTAGCCTCTTGTGGCTCCATATATTCAGAGCAGGTCATAGGAAGGAGCAAGAAACCCTGTGACGAGTGGTTGTTGGTGCAGCTTGCTCATTTGCCTAGAAATGCACAAAAGGTGTAGCCTCTTTAAAGGTGGGTTCCAAAGACTATCATCCTGTGTGACTTTATAGAACCATAAAAATGAGAGCTGGGAATTCATGATTCACCTTAGTTTGGGGCTGGAATGACCATCTTGGAAGTCACAAAACCAGACATGCAAAGCTCTATCCTAACTACTGAAAGAATAAATGTCTTTTCATTGTGGTTCCCTTTGTGGACCTAGGAGTGGGAGCTGGAGAGGGAGGGAGACAGTGGGAAGCAGTCTGAGCTGGGGCAGGCAGGCTGGGTTCCTGTCTATTCCTCTCCCCTCTCTTTCCTAGAAAGATCATTCATTGCCTTCTGTTTTTCATCCAGGCTGTCCTTGTGGTTTTATTAATTCAGAGAGGGCTGAATGTCATTTGGGAAAGCTTCCAGCACAAATGTGCTCCAGAATGCAAACCTTTCCCTTCCTATTCATCCTCATTAATCATAATGATTTAGGTATAGAAACCATATGCATAAGTTAACCTTTGGTTATTTGTTCATTTCAAAAAGTATAAGTGGTTTAGCACTTCTTTACTCAAGAAAACTTCTGAATCGAAAAAAAATGCCTCAGGAAAAAAACACAAGATTGATATTATCATAAAGAAACATCAAGTGAATATTTTGACCTTTCGTTCCTTTGTTCATCTTAATTATAGTAGTTCTAAAAATCATGACACTAAATGTGTTCTTAGTAAAAATCTAAGAAACTAGTGTGCAGGTCAGTGTATTTGAACCCTGTTTTAGGAGTGAGATTAGCTTGACCATCTCCACCTTTGCGGGGGGGTGAGTACTAAAGATTGAACTCAGGGCCTTTGCACTAGCTACATTGGCACTTTTTTTTTTATTTTGAAAATGGGTCTCACTACATTGCTAAATTGCCCAGGCATGTCTCGAACTTGTGATCTTTCTGCCTCAGCCTCCCAGAGTGCTGGGATTATAGGTGGGTGCTGCCATGTCTGACTCACGTTCACCCTTTAAATTTGTTCCTGAAGGATGACGTTAAGCCATTTCCTCCCACTGGCTTTATGCTGACTGGTTAGTGCACCAGCCATTAAATAAGTATTAAATATTTTCAATATCATCCCAACTCGAAAGATTAGCCAGGGATGCATAAGACTGTAAGCGCATCATCATCATGATCCCAGAAGTGGCGCCCATACTGGAATCATGCCGGCTCTTCTCCTGTGCCTACATAGAAGCAGCACCTGGAAGTGCTGCGCGATGATTTCTTTTGTTGGGAGTCTGTATCTCTCACTCTTGTCTCAAAGCATGATTCCTCCCCAACTCTTTTACAAATTCTTAGTTCCTTTGTGATGTTTCATTCAGAGAATACTGAGCATTCACCAGACACTGTGCTTGTTGCTGGGGAAACTCGATGAAGAAGCATGCGGATCTTGCCTTTCGGAGCTCTTGTGCTTGGGAGAGGCAGGCCCACAAACACACGAGAAGAATGGCGTGCTGAGCGCTGGGCGCAGTGGAATTATACAGACAGCATCGGGGGAGCACGGGCCAGGGAGTTATTAATTCTGCTCCTGAGGTCCGAAAAGCTTTAGTAGCAGAACTCTTTAAAATCTTTTCTTTTCTGGAGAGGTGCACCGCTGGTGAGGTGGTTGAGAAAGGATTTGGGGAAAACAGTGCTCCGTGTGACTAAGGACCATCATAGCTACTGTCCCGTCCCTCGCTCCGCTTGTTTCAACTCCGGTGTCCCCACCGAGACTACTTTTCACACAGCCTCACTCCAAAAATCCTTATCCTGTGGCCTTTGTCTCCCATTAAAATTTAAGTTTCAAAACGACTGGGATTTTTGTGTCTTGTTTCCACAGACAGCTGGAAGAGCGCATGACAAGCAAGGACTCGCTAAATATTCATTTCACGAGTGATTGAAAGTCTGCAGTGAAGTCTTGCTTTCCCTTTCTTGAATCTGTCTCCATCTCAGCTTCCTGCACCTTCTCACTGGTCTGTTCTTGCTCTTTCCCCACATCCTTTTCTTTGCTGCTTATTGCTCCTTTCGGTTCCCCTCATCCCTTAACAGGAGGGGTCACCCTTACATAGTCCTTTGGTGTGATGTTTTGTTTAGTCTTTCTCTGCGCCCCACCTTGGAGATTTTATTCATTCTTGTGACTTTAAGTATCACCTTTGATCAAGTAATATCTCTGAATGCCAGTCTGAACATCAATCTTTGTTAAGTGGGAAGTTGGATGAAATGATTTAAAGTCCACTCTGACTCTAAAATGTTCATTCAGTCTCGGATGTTTTTAAGAGAATTGGTTTCTACACCCCCAATCTACATACATACTCTTTCCTCAAACTTATCTGCTGAAAAAGGTCTGCGTGGAAGCACTAAGTTCTTCTCTCTCATCTCTCTTTTCACAGTTAAGCTTCTTCCCTACCTTCCAAAAAAAAAAAGCATTTCTTTCATCAAACCCTAATCTTTGTTGGCACTTTACTCTGGACTGTAAAGCCCTTTACTAGCTAGCAAAAAGATAATTTCAAATATTGGAATAAGAACTGAGAAAATGGACAACTTTGCTAATTGGCTAAGAAATCGTCTTCCAAGATAGGCAGCTTACAATTCTTAGCTTTCAACAAAACTAAAAGGGGACCTAATCAAGTTGTCAGCCAATAGATCACTAAAGCTAATTTTTGCTGATAAATTACTATGTGATTTTGAGCATAGCAATCCAAAATATGTCAAAGAGTTGAGTGAAATTGTTATAACAAAACTCCTCTGTTCTATCTATTCATTTATGACAAGAAGTTTTCTCAATGCATAGATTTACAAAAGCAAAAAATAGAAATAAAATTGATGCTGAATGCTTTTTCATTTTAGCTGGAAATAATATTCATCCATGGATAAAAGAACTAATTAAAAAAAGAACAGTCCCATTCATCTCTTTAAGAGATGCATTTCCAATAGATTATATTTTTCATATGCACTAATTATTTGTCAAAATTTGTTTTGATGTATGTTAAATTGTTGTTAATGATTACATTGGTGGATAACCACTCAGAATTGTTTTAAAACTTAGAGTTTTTTTTAAATTGTGCTTTTTGTATAGAAAGACGTGGTTCGGTGATAAATACTTTCAAGTGTAATATGTATTACAACAAATAAAATTATACTTGAATTACAAGAGGAAAAGGACTGATAGACAATTTTCAGTGTTTGAAAAAGATTTTTAAGTGGATGATAGTCGATAGCAAATCACATTAGTTTCTAGGTCCAATTTAAACCCTTAAATATAAACTTCAAATATGTGAGGGTGATAGAATTTTTCAAAATTCTTTTGTGGAATACATGGACAAAAATATTTGAAGGCCGTGTTCTATGAAACTGGTAATATGAGTGCTTCATGTGAAAACACAAGTTGGAGTGAGTTGGGGTGAGGGGAGAGAAAGTGAGAGAGGAATCCAGCTGAGGCTCACCAGGATGGTGGGAGTATGGAAAATCAAACCAAGAGCGAATCACGCAACATTTGAAAGAGTACATGGCCAATATATTTAATCATCGTCATCAGAAAGAGGAGAAATAACAAGATAGAAAAGTCTTTTGAATATACAACACTGTTTCTTAGCTCTAGAGCTCAAAGGAGGTGCCTGGGCTGGGCCAAGTCTTTCTGTCCCCAGGTGATTTTGATATACAGCCGTGGCAGCAAGTTATTGGATGCACCGAATGTGTGGTCCTTGGACCTGTAGTAGCAGCACCACCCTGGGAGCTTGTTAGAAATGCAGAAGTTTGGGCTCCTTCCCAGACTTGCTGAATCAAATTCAGAATCTTAACAAGATGCTTAGGTCATTCGTTTGCACTTTAAATTTTGGAAAAACAGGATTTCTAACAAGATCCCAGGGGGTGCTCGACCAGCTGGTTCCCAGGCTACAGTTGTGTAGCAAAGTCCTGTAACTCAGACATTCAACAGCAGAGCTGGTTCAAAGCGGGGTCTCCAAACTATGAGAGTCAGCATCACTTGCTGCTTGTTGGTGAAAATTCTCAGGACCCATCCCAGACCCACTGACCAGCATCCGTGGAGTAGGATCCAGGAATCTTGTTTTAATCAAGCTTCCTGGTAACTCTAAAGTCTGAGAAGGACTGCCCCTCACAGTGTTCTGCCCCTCAGGTTAGTCCAGCGAGAGGGCTAAGATTATAATACCAAGAGGCCCAGCCTGATGCGAGGGGTGCCGCTGAAACTTCCAGCATGAGCTCTGCCGGTCTCCACACCCTGTTCCATGGGGACCTCAGGTGTGTGCCAGTTAACGCATGCAAGAAGGTGGAGCTTCTTGCTTCTTTCCTCACACCGCCTGCCCAGCCAGCCTTGGGTCCTGCCCCGCCTGTGGATTGGTGACTCAGAAGGCTGGCAGTTCCTGGGCGGAGATGCAGATCCAGAGAGGACTACCAGGAGATCCAGGTGCAAACTTTCCAGTTGATTTTGTCATTTGATCCAGCAGATCTAACAGTACTTGAGGCTTCTTGTTGGATAGGATGCTGCGTGAGTTCATGCAAGCCACAGTTGGAACTACAATTCTGCGCCTTAGAGTTCTGGAGCAAGGCCATTTGTTCCGGAGCAGAGAACAGCTCATTATTTGAAGAAGACCAGCATTTCATTCTAAGGAGCTTCTGGGCCCGAATAACACTGAGCACCATGTGACTCAGAACCAGAGTTACCTGCGATTAGCCAGGCATTGTCAGCTTCTCCAAGTTTGAGGTGGGTCGGGGCAGGGGTGTCCCATCGGATGGTAGAAATGGTGTGTGTAGAGCCAGGCCCGGGAAGACCGAGGAGGCAGGGTGCACTGTGTACATGTGACTCCATGCTCCATGTCACTTGCTCTCTAGTAGAGACCTGTCCCCCTCTTCACAGCTGTTGTATCAGTAGAAGGGAGCCCGTAGGACCAACTGACAGAGAAGTGCAAAACGGGATGGATTCATAGGGGCGTTCCAGTCATATGTGAGTGCCAGCTGAAACAGCTGACCACTTTTCAGTGAGTGCCTTCTGTCCCTAAGAGCCTAAGGCCCTGCCGTGCTGAAGGTTCCATGTCCTGAGGGATGGTGTCCCCGTGGAGACAGAGTCCTGCAGACCACCTGAGAGCACAGTGCTGCCACGCAGGATGGACACCAGCAACCACCAGGAGCCTGAGTGTGCCGCATGCAGGAGAGACCTGTGCAAAACCCCGGTAGCTTGCTGGCCTGTGTCAGGTGCTTCCACACCCAACTACTGTAGTCAGTCAGCAACTGTAGCAATCAAGAGCAAGCCAGGTAAACACTCTGAGAAAGTTCTAGGCCTCCCCGTGAGACCAGCAACCTGGACCAGCTGAAGTACTGCCCAAGACCAGGGGACTTGCGCTCTGTCCCCTCCCTTCTGCTTCACTGGCACTGTGCTCTCTCATGACCCTAAACCAAAGCTGGGATGCAACTGTCCGAACCTACACAGCACAGAGAAGACACTGTCACCACAGGCACAATCGGGAATTTGCTGCTGTACGTGTAGGGTCCAGTGCAAAGCAGACCTTATGTTAACATGCATCAACCAAAGAGGAACAGAAGACGCAACTCACTCATATTCCTGACTGGTGGAAAGTATCCAGCAACTGCTCAAGCCCCCTTGTCAGCTGGACTTAGTGAAGAAAACTGGTCTTACAGACAACCTTTGGGTACTGCACCACAGAGGCACGTCTGTAGCTCAGTGCAGCCCTGCCTTCCTCAGGGCCTCAGTTTCCTCAACACCAGGATTTACTGAGCACTTGAGACTGGATCCCAACCTCAGGTCTCAGGTGGAGACTAATGGAGACTCAAAAGAGAAAACAACAACCACTTTCCTCCACTTTGTGCTGACATGTTTACTCCAGAATTCTGCATAGTATGAGTTGCTTCATCTTCTAGGCCAAGTTGAATTTCCTGGCTTCAAACTGTGTGTTTTATAACTATCGATGGAATATGATTTATTCGCTTTGTCTCTCACTATTTTTTTAAAAAGCTTTTATTGTAGAGAAGAAATTGTTAAAGTCCCATCACCTGCAAAATAGGACTTGGCTATTTCTTCTCCAGAATAACTAAAATCAACCTGTTTTCAATTGGTGATACTCCTTTATTAGTTCTAATTCATTTTTCAGCTCATCTGATTTTTTATTCATAATGCTTTTGATGAAAATTAATTAGTTTCTTTTAGAGCTGAAACAATATTATCATGCGCACTCAGACACTGTTATACAAAAAGGCCCCATTGCGAAGCGGCCTCAGGACTCGGGGCATGTCTCTTTCCCGGAGAACTCACCTTACAGTGGAGCTCTAGGGACGGTGATGCTGTCTGGCTGCTGTAGCTGGGCCTCGGTTTTGCCTTCTGTACAATGAGAAGTTTGAACCAGGTCTTCTCTTAACTTTTATGAGCCCAACGAAGCTAAACAGTGTTTAGAGGATAGATATGTGAAGAATATATACAAAGGCTTATGGAAATATTATACTGATTGAACATCTTCTTCGCCCAATATAGAAGGCTGAAGAGTAGTAATCACGTAGGGAGAGAGGGAGGAGACAGGAGGGGAAGCATGGGCACAGGCGCCCAGGACAATCAGGCCTGGGATCTATGTCCTTGCTGGTATTTCGCAGATGTGCACCTCCCTGTGATTTCACTTCTCTTGTAACAGGGAATTTTGATCAAACTGGACTGCACTGAAGAAGAACTCACTTCCCTAACTAAAACTCCAACAAGGAAAGGAAAAGGGGAGGGAGAGAGAGAGAGAAAAAGAGAGAAAAAGAGAGACAGAGAGAGAGAAAGATACCACTTTTAAAGCAAAGCACTTAATGCAAACATCAGCTCTCCAGCCTTGTTCCATACACATAACCTTGCTGTTTGCCCAAGGCCTTGGAGAAGGAAGTCAGTCTGTTTACCTACCACACTGCTAATCTGGTCTGATTAAATAGAGCCTTAATTTTTATAAGATGTACAATTCGGTGTTCCAAATCCATTATGAGTAGAACCTCCTGGAGTACTCAAATTATCACTTAACAATTTTTTTTTCCAAGAAAAGAATTTATAACATGGTACTTTATTAAACTGCAGTGTATTTCAACAGAATGTGTGTCATCACACAAGAAATAGAAAGTGAAGTATCTGAAAATCGAAGCTCAACTGTCAGGTCCAGAGAGGCAAGGTGGGACAGGCACCCAGAGGTACAGCTTCAGAGAAAGTAACCCAGAGCAGTGGCCAGGAAAGGACCACAGAGAAAGAGGCAGAGTCGGAGGCAGAGCAACTTCAGGGTGGAGAAGGAGGTGAGAGTAAACACTTATGTGAAGCTGTAAGTTGTTAGCCAAACCGGTGAACAGAGTAGACAGAGGAGCCCATCGTTTGACTGGGAAGAAACCCTGAAGCTGACAGATGCGGGGCATGCTGGTGAGACATTTATTGTACAGGGCATACTGGGAAGACTGGAAATCAAGGAAGAAACTGATCTTGAAAAAACAGCTCTTGGCCAGGTGTGGTAGTATGCACCTGTAAGCCTAGCACTTTCGGAGGTTGAGGCAGATCATAAATTCAAGTCCTGGCTGGGCAATTTAGCAAGATCCTGTCTCAAAATTTAAAAAGGTAGGAGATGTAGCTCAGTGCAAAGGCCCTAGGTTCAACCTCCAGTACCCAAAAACCAACCAAACAAACAAAAAAACCAACCCAACTCTTGACACGGTGTCCCTTAGGCAGAATCTTCCTTTAGCATCAAGACAAGATGCTCTCTGTTTGAACATATTATTTTCCTTTTATCCCAACCAACACAGCTTAGTCAATTAAAAAGAAATTCATTTGCAGTAAGCATTTATTTAACACTGAACAATTTTTTGCTATATGAGCCGAAAAATAATAAAAATAAAATAACATTTGAGTGAATAGAGAAAATTACTGGTATGCTTAGAAAGTGGCTGAATTGTCAGTATAAACATTGAAATTGCATTCTCTAGAATAAGTTCAGTAGAAATAATATTTTACTTGAGCTGCTCCCCTATACACAACTTTGCAAAAATCCAATTTAATAATTTTAGACCCTATTCCTAGTTACTTAAAGGAGAGGGTGGGCTTGTATTTCAAGATAACCATGTGTTTCTGATTGAAGTAAATGAGAGTAACTTGCACATGGCAGGAGGAAAGGGAGTCTTAGGAATTTATTAACTGTAAGTATAGGTTGCTGAGAAATGATACGCTCTTAATTTCATGAACTGAATAATAAAAGTGCTCCCAAAGGACGTGCACCCAACACGTGTGTGTACACACCCAGGGGGAGGGAAATGCTCTGCTGTGCCCTTTTGGGTATGCCTTGAATATACTGTTTAAAGGGATCTCAGTAAAGATTTCCTATAAATTATGTTTATTGCATGAAAATAAGCAGAGTATAAGGTGTGAATTTTAAATGTGCTAAGGGAATTTCGGCCGCTGAGTTGGAAAAGAGAGGACATTAGTTTAAGGAATTTGATTATCTACTGATAGGTCATTTCTGAAAATAATATAGAGCATTCATCTTCGATCACAGTTGATGTTTTAATGCACACCACTCTCCGCAGCCTTCCCGCAGCCTCGCTCCCTCAGCCTTCTGGTTCTGTGCAGAAAAGGGAGCTGCTCACTGCTCTATAAATTCCTCACGTCTGGGCAGATTGGCTCTTTCTTATTCAGCTCCCTCCTCCTCCAGAGGAGTATACCTGCTCTTTTGCAAGCCTTTGCAAGCCTAAAACTTCTGCTTCTCTGCACAGTCTTCTCCACACACAGGGCAGTTTCTGCCTTTGTCTTAGTTACCTGGAATCCACAAACATACTGAGCACTTCACGTAGACCAGTGGTGGGAACCTATGACGCATTGCCACGGTGGGCTGTTTATCATTGAAAGCTCTGAAAGGTTCAGATCACTGCCCCAGGCAGTCCTGTCTTGGGCTCTGGTTCCCACCAGGTGAGACCCCTCTGCCTCCCTTCTCCCCCATGAAATTCAGGAGCAGCCTGTGCCTCCTCCTCAGAGGTCCCAACTTGAGGCCACTTGAACCTTGAACTGGCTGCTTCCTGTGTGTTCCCTGGTGGAACTGTCGCCCCGGGTGAAAGGTCACTTATCTCCACATCTGAGGCCTGTGTTGGCGCTGGTCTCACTGGCCCTGTCACAGGGCCGGCTATCCTTTTCCCTACTGCCACATCCTCCGGTTTCCTGGCTCTCTGACAACGCCAACACAACTTTTCCTCAGGTTCTGTCTTTGCTACTTTCCCGTGCAATGTTTTCCATGAGGAGCTGCCCCCTCCATTCTTTTCTGCTCTTCCTGTTTGCCAGAGTCCTCCACCTGCCCTCGTGACTTTGAGTTTCACTCCTGGAACTCACACACATCCCTGTAATCTAGCTGTCCCACTGATCTTCACACTCAATATCTACAGAAGAGAAGTCATTGTTTCTTGCCCAGATCAGTCTCTGTCACTATCATCATCACAAAACTTGAAATCATAAATCTTAAACTCGGTTATCTGGTCCATTCAGTTCCTAAATTCCATTGACTCTATTATGAAATAGTAATCATTATACACATTAATATTCACTAGATCTACATAGTAGTGTTACAAAGGAAATAGCCAAGGCCAAAAGATTAAGTGTAGAACCAGGATCTGCACCAAGTAACTGCAACCGGAAGGTACAGCCTTTCAGCTTCCTCGGGGGCTCTCCTGTCACACCGTTTCCTTGTCCCCACTGTCACACTTTCACCCTTCTTGCTGGACTCTCTTCAGATGTTTTGTTACCATTTCTCCTGAAATAATTTTTGAAAGCCATGTAACCCTTGCACATTTAAAATAGGATATTAATATTATATGTATGTAGTGGCAAGGAATATTTATTGTTAAGTATTGACATTTTAAAATAAAACTATTACATCATTCTTATGAATGGATCCCCTGGAATACATAAATAACAAAATGAATTGATACTGTCAAGTATTTCAAAAGTATGTAGGAGGGGCCGGGGATTTAGCTCAGTGGTTAAAGTGCTTGCTGAACAAGTGCAGGTCCCTGAGTTCGATTCCCAGCACCAGAAAAAAAAAAAAAAAAAAAAAAAGTATGTGGGAAACATTTTTTTTTGATGCCTGGAGATAGTGCTGATACACTGCTGCTTCCTCTTCCCAGAATTTCATTCAAATACAGCCTTCTTTTATGCTTGGAAAAGACCATCATTTTCAAGCATATACTCGCCACATACACACACGCACTTACCCATATACACGCATGTGCGTGTATGTACATACACAAATTGCATTCGAAATTTCGTATTTCCAGTGACCCTAAAGTCTGTTAAAACTCAATTTGGGGGCTGGGGATTTAGCTCAGTGATTAGAGTGCTTGCCTTGTAAGCACAAGGGCCTGAGTTCGATCCCTGGCACCACCAAAAAAAAAAAAAAAAAAAAAACCTCAATTCTGTATTGTTACTACGGTAATGGTTTTTAGGACACAGTTGAGCAGAATACTGTAAATATACTACAAACTTCATAAATATGTAGTGTCTGTTGGGACGGCATCCCCGACGGAGCGGGATGCAGGAGCGTTTATGTTGTGATGCGCTGATGGAACTGCTCCTTAGTTTTGGTGTCCAGGAGGATTTTTTTTTTTTTTTTATCCAGAAACCCTTTCTCTGGAGCTCTCTAAGCAGACACAGCCCATCCTCAGTGCTGCCCAGGGCGGCAAGTCCTCGGGAGCCAGGCTGGTGAGAGGGAGCCTTATCTTAGAGCAGATTTAGTAGTAACAGAGAAGGTGGAAGGGCCTAAAGTTGAGGAGATATCTTGAACAGTTCTGGGAAAGTGGGTGTATGGCTCCTTTAAACCTGCTGCCCTTGGAAAGGCCCTAAGGCGCATGTAGCGGTGGAGCCAGTGCCCTTATCTGAAGACCACACTCCCCACAGGCCACTTGTGGTGACAACAGAGTTCTAAGACAGGACACTCCCTTCCTCGGGACTAAGCACCTGGCCTGGAGGGCCTCACACCTCATTTCTACCCACCCCTCTCCAGGAGGCCCACACATCACCTCTTCTCTGAGGTCACATCTACTCCTTCAGCTCAGGCTGTGCTAGGTTTTGATGCCCGCCATGTGGTTCTGGGCTTCCCACCCTGCCTGGCAAGCTCTGTGGGCTCCTTTCAGGCCATACCATCTTTTTGACCTATATCTTTGGACGAAACATAATGCCTGGAGTTTAGAATGGAATTTTCCAGTTTCCCATGTCAAGAATAAAACTTGTTGGATATTTATAAGAGAATTGATTTATTTGTCTTTAGATAATTTTTAAGGAAAACTTGTTAAAACGGAGGGTAATTTTTTATTTCAGGAAATAGCTCAAGAAAATACTATGACTTTGGAAGATCTGTTAAACCTCACACTGACTAGTGCGTTTGAATTTAGAACAGGATGCGGGCTCATTTTGATGGATGATTCTGAGGGGATGCACATTTGCTAACAGATCAGATGCTGCTGGTGGCTGACCATTGCCCGTACCACAGCAGTGGTCTTCTGGGCAGGAAGATAATTTGTATCTTTTCTTTTCTTATTTTGTGCTTATCTGTGTTCCTTTCCAAAAAAAGTCACAAATAAATCTTTTCTTAAAAAGCTGTTCCAAAGCTTGCATAGGGAGTTTATGATAGAAAAGCTGACAGACCTTTAATTACTAAGGCAGTGCTTGGCACCATGATAAAATATTAGCTTTACTAGAAAGAGAATCCAGAAGTTTGGAATAATACTATGTATTTTCACAAACGAGGAGGACCATAGTTCACAAATGTGAAGGGGCTGGAGGCCTGGTAAAGTTTCCTGGATGTAGTTAACAAGTTAAAACCCGGAAGGGATTTCCTTCTGTATTTGTAAGTGAGTTTCTCTCACACTGTTGCCCTTCAACTACAACCTGATACGAGAAATGATGTCACAGAATGGAGAATGGCAGCCCAGGGACACAGTGCCTCCCCTTGGGTCGGGCCTCCCACCCACCACCAAGCCTCAGAAGAGAGAGCCACCTTCCTCTTTGCTTCCAAGTCCCCATCTGTCAAACGGGGGGAGCCATAGCCCTACCTAGCTCGTAGAGACTTTTAAGTAAGAGTAAATGCCTGAACAGAGGGGTGCCAGAGCCTGGCGTGCACATGTGTGTGGTACTCATTCTTGTTATCATTGTATTAAGTGAAAGGAAGACTTCTGTTTTTTTAATTTTTGAGAATTGTCTGAGTTCTTGACCAAACCTAATAGATCAACTACAATATCCTATGTGCCCGTGATTAATAATTCAAAATTATAAAATATATGTGGGTATTTTCACTTGATAGAATAAAAATTACCATTTTATTAAAATTCATTTAAATCTTGTTAAAAGCAGACAAAGATGCTATCTACCCCAAATAATAAGCTTTTAGAGACAGTGTCTTTCTTGAAGACATGATAGTCTTTTTTTTACAAATTGAATTATTTGGTGATATTAACATTTTAATGAAGGAATTATACTATTTTCATCTTTTTTAAGAAACTGATATTTAATCTCTGCCTCATGTTAATAATGTTATAAGTACTCAACATATTTAAAATACCAGTTAAAATTAATTTATATTTAATATTCCCATCTCTTAAAAATAGAAGCATAATATGCTTTTTTGTATTGCATGTTTATGTTCTTGGATTGTCACAAGTTTTCCGTTTACTGGATCTGTATTTTGAAAATACTGATCCTAAGGGAATAATAAATGATATCAGTAATATCTTTGATTGGAAAACATGCCAATCATATCAGTGTTGCGAGGATATGTATTTTTAGAAAGAGCCTTGCACACCAGTCAGCACGGCTGGCATTGGGCAGCTCAGTTCCTATGATTTATGGGAAAGCCTTTTGGTGATTTTACACAGCCCACCAGTAAACCTGCCTCGTGGGTGGAAATGAGGTTGAACCCAGAAAAAATGGCCTTTGGAAGAGAACTGGACATTGAAGCTAAATGGCTAAATAGCTTCAGACACCCCCGATAGAAGAAAAACAAGATTTAAAGTGTTGTCATTAAAGAATACTGTCTATAAATAAAGTAGTATATCCTCATACCCATGACAGATTTTGACAAATAAGAGAAAAATGTTTTCCTGATAGGAAAATGTATTTGAAGTGTGTTTTACACTGTTTAATGCTGCTGGTGCATTGAGAGATTGCTGGTGGAGTGGAAGTTGAGTTAATCAGGGGAAACAGCAAGAGAAGGAAGGCCTGCTTTGGATCAGAGGGCTGTATTTCACAGACATCCTTCTTGGCAACCAAGTCAGAAGACTGGCTTCAGCACTAAGTCTCGACCCCTCCAGTCAATGATGACCTACTTGCAGGTGCAGGCTTCTTTTGTTATTACTTGGGGTTATTTAAGTCATTTTGAAATTTTGATTTTTTAGAAATAGTTCTGGCTAATATCCCAGAGAAGCATGAAAAACTGACCAGCCAATAAAAAAGAATGAAATCCTGATATTTGTAGCAAAATAGATGGAATCGAAGGACATTAAGTGAAATAAGCCAGGCATCAAAAGACAAATACCACATGTTCTCTCTCATCTTTGGGAGCTAAAATTGTTGCTCTCAAAGCAGGAGAAAGTAGAATAGTAATTACTAGCGGCTGGGAAGTATAGAGAGGGGAGTAGAGGGAGGCTGGGTAAGCAGGGATAAAACATGGTTAGAAAGCAGGAGAAAGTGCTAGCGTTCTGTAGCATTATGTAGCGGCTATAGTTCACTGTAATCTCTGTGAGGAACTAGAAGGCAGCCACTCAAGAGCTCCAAATATAAAGAAATTACTCTGATATGTATAAATATAAAGAAATTACGCTGATTGTATCAGTGCACATTGTATACATGTATTGAACTATCACACCATACCCCATAAATGCGTATAATTATTATGTGTTAATTTAAAAGAAAAACAGGCAAGTCCAGAGTGATGGATGGTACAAAGCCTTTGAAGGATGCTCTTGTGTTTGGAAGGCATGGTGGCATTGTGGGGACTGATTTCTGTTACTACCCGTCACCACTGGACACATGTCAGTTTCAGGAGTGCTGCAAAAGATAAGGGAGGTACTATTGGTGTAAAAAATTTCTTCCTTGACAATTACTTTTAGAACACGCTATTTCAAGAAAGGAAAACATAAGTTTCCTTAATCTGTACACTCCGTCTTCCTTTGTCATAATAATCACCCAACCCCAGAACCTTTCTAAGAGAATCATCTCAGATGAAGGTCAGATGCTCACTTGCAGTTCAGCTGATTGGTTCTGTCTGCTTACCTAGCAGTGTAGATGAGAGATTCTTTCCCATTGGACAATACCTTGTGTATAATGTCGACTTTGTTGGTTGAAGTGTTGGGAAAAAAATCTATCATTCACACTAATCCTGGAAGAAGTGTGCTCTTGAGTATAGATTCTGGAATTTGTTCACTTATTCAACAAATTTGGAGGACCTCTATTAAGGTTACAGGGGACATGGAGTAGAGCTGACGGTACTCAAGGATGTGCCCGGTCTGTATCTTAAAATCATTGTGTATGTGTGCGCACGCACGTGTGTCTGTAATCTTGTGGATGTTAAGATTGTAACTCTGTCAGAAAATTCTCATAATCAAATTTTCTATATATGCATGAATGTGTACACATTACTTTTATTTAAAAATATGAATCTTACAAATTTCTCCATTTGGAAATAAGGGACGGGGATTTTTATGCCTGCGATAGATGATGGTGTGTTCTGTGGCAGAGATGCAGGCATTTAGAATCATTGGACCACCATTCAAATCCAACTCTGTTGTTAGTCCCTTTACTGGGAGGTTATCTACAAGCCTGAGATCTCAGATATCTCATCCGTCTGCAGATTAAGTCAGGTGACATGGATAGAACTGAAACACAGCTAGCCCTTAGAATATGTACACCATTTCCCCACTTCATCTCCTTACCCACATTCTCAGTACTCATTAACTGCTCGAGGAGATCAGATATTGTAAGGTAACGTAGTGATCATATCCATAATGCCAACAGGGAGACCTTCCAATGAGAATGGAATGTGATTTAAGAAACCTGTTGTTCATGCAAATTTAGAGTCGTACAACTCACTTGCATGTCTACGTTCTTTAGAAGACTCAGTGTTCTTTTGCAATATCTTCTGAAAATACAGAAAGGTTATTTAAGGGGTTTTAGGTCGAATGTCACACTCATGCATCCACATAGCCTGCCCCTGTTATCTCACAAAATAGAAGTGATAGAAAGAGATACCATGAAAGGAACAGATAGATAATGTAGGAAAGATGAAGTGGAATTTATGAGGAATCCCTGAAGAGAAGAGCAGATGATACTGGATGGGAAAGAAACCTACAAAAGGCAGGAGTCCTGGGAGCAGGGGACCAGCGCACACCCTGATGACTAACTGAGCTCCCACAGCGCCCTCTGCCATGTGCCGCACGTGCCGTGCTCCCCCCTCCATCCCGCAGTGGCCACAGATGTGTGTGCCCCCATGTGAGAGCTAGGAGTATTGGAATCTAGTCAAAAAGGCAGGTCGGTTCTCGGATGAGGTAGGTGGAAAGGAGAGTACACAGGCCCAGCAGGTCATCTGGATGAGCTCCCTGGCCAGTGGCACATTCCCCGTCTTCTCACTGCAGGCCACAGACACAGTGGACAGTCTCTTGTGGGCTCACAAAGAGAAAGATGAATGAGCATAAGACTAAGAATCTCAGGATGGTGGGGAATGCCAGCCCCGGAGAATGATGCCATCCAACAAATACTATTTATGCAACGAGACAGGGACTAGAGCGAGCAGAAAGGAACTACTGAAAAGATGCACTTGTTATTTTAGGAGGAACATACTCCAACCATTAAGAGTTGATTGTCCTAGAAATTAAACATTACTTGTTGAAGTAAAAATTAAGTAGACTGAAGAAAATAGTGGATGCAACTACAGAAGAACCTTAGGAATTCTCCTAGAATGTACCAAAACTAGACTAGGAAATGTAATGTATTTTTCTTGGGTGGGTGCTGGGGATCAAACTCAGGTCATGTATTTTTTTTAAAAAGTTAATGGACATAGATGATAGAGCCAACCGTACTAGCTTTTACCTACTGACAGGTTTCTTATAAAAAGAGAATGCGTGGAAAAAAATCCCCAGCAGTTTCCGTAAATGAAGGAAGACAAATTAAAGGGATCATTAGGTGTCAATAAAACAGAAACAAACTTAATTAAATACAGTATCCCAGCGAGTAGTGTCTTTAGTCAAGGTTCCAAGGGGAAACAGAATGTAGAACTCTCCTCTCCTCCAAAGATCAAAGTGCGATAACCATAGAAAAGACTTTTCAGGCATTCAAAGACTCACGACACTTGCCAATTTACAGACTGAAAGAATTACTAAATGATAGATTCCAGTAGTAAGAAAAGTATACACAAATGAAATGACAATGAACAAAGAGTTTGCCGAACCTGACTGTTAAATCTAAATAATGTTTATTGTGGATGGTTCCAACCAGTGGTCCCAAAGCTATCTATAATCGAGGGAGGATAAGTGGGTTGGGTGAAAAGACAGGTCAGAGGGAAGGCAGAGTAGGGGATGAAGAAAAATATGTTACTGATTTTCTTATCTTGATCAGCAGAAAGACACACCTAGGGACTGAGTCTAGATACACATAAAAAATAAGCTTGAACAAATATTAAAAATCTAAAGGCAGCGAGTAGAGGAATAGAAATCAAATTTGCAGCTTGCAGACCACTGGAGAAAAAGAATAATGGAGAAAATCTTGTCAGTACAAAGACAGAGAAGAGGGTTAAAAAAGAGACAACCTAGAATCATGGAAAAATAAGCATATAAAATACTGGTCTAGTCCAAACAGATCAGTAATCTCAGTAAATGTGACTAATTAAACTAATGTGACTAATTTAAACCTACCTCTGAAGACAGAGCTTTTCACTAAAGTCTTAAAAACAGCTACATTATATACTTTTTGCAGGATTTGCATAATTTTTAATGATATTGATTGAAATAAAAGCATGTGGAAACATGTCAGGCAAATGTTGAACGTGTAATTATGCTTAGCAATATTAATATAATAGAAACTGGGTTTCAAGAGCCACAGTATTAAAATGGACAGTCATGTTGAAAAGAGCCAGATCTAGCAAGAAATTATAACAATAATAATTAATGTACCATCACTGACTAGACCGAATCCCCAAAATTGTGAGGATGGCTCAGAATTACACTATGATAAAAAAAAAAAAAACAACTTCCCAACCATTGAGGTAAGTACTCTCAGCTAATTGAGTGTAAAAGGAAAATGTGTTAATTAAATAGAGGACATCTAACGAAATTCTCCTGGAAACTACTTAGTGGGAAATTATTGGAAGCATCGAGTTTAAAGTCTAGATATGGGCAAAGTTGTCTGTGGTAATGTTATGCTGAGAAGTAGTCCGTGTCATAAGATGAAAAGAAAAGAGGTGCAGAGATGGGAAAGAAACCAAATGTTGTTACGTTAGGTGATATCACTGTGTACATGGAAAACCCGTGATAACCAACTGACTGTTCAGCTTTATGAGAAGTTCTGAAAAAAGACAAAGTATAAGATTGACATGGAAAATACTGCATGGTTTTCCTGCTCATTAAAAATAATTAGAAAAATATAATTTTGATGAGTGTAATCCCAGCACTTAGGAGGCTGAGGCAGGAGGATCACTGAGAGTTTGAGGCCTGCCTGGGCTACATGGTAAGACCCTGTCTCAAAGAAAAAAAAAAGAAAAATATTAATTGCAGTACAAATTAGAATATGGCATTCACTATAGCAAGCTAAACTTTTAAATATTTTTAGTAAGCCCATGAAGAATTGTACAGGAGCCAGATGTGGTGGTGCACATCAGTAGTCCCAGCACTCAGGAGGCTGAGGCAGGAGGATCGCCACAAGTTCAAGGCCAGCCTGGGCTACACAGTGAGTTCAAGGCCAGCCTGAAATACAAAGTGAGACCCTGTCAAAAAAACAAAAAGAAAAAAAACGTACAGGAAACTGTAGAACCTTAATAAAGACTTAACAGATGAGCAAAAGGAGCAGTGGATGGTACATAGATGGAAAGACTCAATTACATGATGATGCCAACTTTCCCCAGATACATCTATAAATTCAGTACAATCAGGAACCTTGTCGAGTGCTTCTGAAATTAGAAGGAAAGGGCAGAATAAACCATAGTGTGCACGTACTGTGGAATACAGTGGGTTCGATAAGGATAAAGAGGTAGATGCGAGTGCGGCTAGCTGTCCAAAATGCATTTTTGTGTGGAAAAGAGGAAAGTTGCAAGACAGTTATGTAACAAGATACCGTCTCTTAAAAGGCACAAAGCAATGTGCATCTCATTAGTACATATATGTGCAGTACTTCAAATGAATCGAAGAAGTTCCACACTAAACCACGCCGCACCGTCAACTCCCTCTCTGGAGAGGAAGGGTGGGGACAGATCATAGAAACGTTTCAAGGGGGAGTCTCAGCCATCCTTCAGAGTTGCTTACGTTTACGTTTACGCATCAGGCCCAGGCTTTTGGTTTGTCTTTGGCAGGAAGAATAGGGAAAAATGGACCTACACCATGTCCTCGAAGCTTTAATGGGAAGAGAAAGAAGGAAAGATTCCCCCAGGAGCTGTCAAAGCATGTCATAAAGATAATAACTCTGCCAGGCACGATGGTGTGTACCTGTAATCCTAGCACTAGGGAAGCTGAGGCAGGAGGATTGCCACAAGTTGGAGGCCAGCCCGGGCAACATAGTGAGTTCAAGGACAGCCTGAACTACACAGCAGAGATCTTGTCTCAAAAAAAAAAAAAAAAAAAAAAAGGCTAATAGATCTGTGATACTAGAATAGGAGCACACAGGTTTTTTTCCTTTGGTTATCTAGTGTAATTAGTTGAAACAGCCTTGGTTTTTTCTTTGTTTGTGACTGTGGGCCATGAACTAGGAGGGGCCCCTATGAAGGATGCATCTCAGGCCCTTTTCTGAGCCCGGTGGCAGGGCTGGAGGTCTTCTCCCACGGGGTCTTCTCCGCATTCTCCAGGGCTCTTCCCTGTGGCTCCAGCCTCTATTGCCACCTGGCTGCAGGGGGGTAGCACTTCCTGTGTGATAAAATCTACTTGTTAATTCATTGCTTTACACTTCAGTAACACAAAACTTCAATTCAAACTGTTTTCTCAGGTAGGATAATTTACCACAGAAATGCAAATTTAAACAAAATATAAACTTTCACCCACCGAACTGTCAAACATTTAAAAAGTTTAATAGTATCAGGTGTTGGGTAGGGTAACGAGATAACGGATTTTTTGAAATTCTGTTAATTGAAGTATAAATTAATGCAGCCTTTTCGGAGAACATTTTGTCGTGTAATCTATTGTAATGAATGTCCCATACTCTATAACCCTTCAGTGCACTGCTCTAAGAAATAGCTGCTCATGCTCACCAAGAGATCTGCAGAAGGAGTTTGTGCCAGTGTCATCCGGAAGCAGTCCTAATGTTCCCGAAAAGGGGCAATTTAAATAAGCTCGTGCATGTGTCTAAGTGCAACATTATGCATAAAGGTCAATGCGTGAAGATCTGGAAGGAATACTGATCAAGTCTCACTTTCCACTAGTTAATTAAGTCACACACACTCACGCACATGTACACACACCCTTGTTTAAACAGAATTCACGTGTAGTTTCATCTGCTATCTTGGTGCAATCGGAGCTGCTCCTGCCCTTAATTGCTGTGGTGCTGGCGGAGGGTGGTAATCATTGAGCAGGCATCCTGGGTTCTGGGAGTGCTAGCGTGCTCCAAACAAGAGTTTCCGCTCATCCCCTGCTGCTTGGGAGCCACCAAAAAAGAAATGAAATGAGTAATTTGAACACAAATGGGAGAAAGCAAGACTCATTTCCATACTGGGGAGAACTTGAATGTCTCCACCAGAAGGGGTGTCTGCTAACTCATTGCTCATTCAAGAACCTTATTTTGGGGCTAACAGTTCTTTATAAGCTGCCTTCATGAGCCTGAAGTAATTCACAGAGATTGATTTGTAAAACATTCTGAATCAATTAAGCCTTTAATCAGCAAAGTAGCAAACTTCACAGGGCTTGTGGACTAATTTTACCGTCTCCCATCAATGTGAACCTAAGATGGAAAAAAAGAAAACAATTAAGAGGATGTAATTATCTGTCCTGATTACTGAATTAGAGGAGTTTGTGTTTATCTGTCCCAACGTGAAGGTGGGCATCTTCTGTGGAAAATAGTCCCAGCAGCTGGGGCATGCAGGAGCCCCACTGTGGCGCCAGGCTTTTCACACAGACCTACTTAGCATCGGAGACTCTAGTCATCACGCTTTAAGTGGCCCAGCCTCAAACAAGGGCTCCTGGGTACCATCATGTATCAGTGCTTTTGAGAACAAGGTTGGAAAAGCATCTTGCCAATGGTGGCAGGAGTTTCCCACACAAGCATCTCATTTGAATTGCTGCATCTACAGATCTATCTACTTACACAATGATTAGGAAATTGCTTTCCTTTATTTAGACCGGCTCTCAGCAGTGGGCGCATATTAGAACCACATGGAGGCTTTGGAAAGTCCCAGAACCCACCCAGACCAATTACAGCAAATGAGGAGGGAGGAAGCCAAGCTCCACAATTCTGTCTGCAGCACAGACTGAGAACTCCTGACTTTGACTTAGACAGAACTTTGAGGCAGAGCTGTCTCAGTTGCTGTTATTATGGAACAATGACCAAATCATTTTGGAATAGAGTGATTAATAATGACTGTTTATTCTTTCCAGAAAAGGCTATGAATTAAATGCATTACTAAAGGTAACTTTTGCAGCTTTGTCAGGCTTTCTTCATATTTCTGAATCAGAAAGATTCTCTTCTCAAATAACGCTTCCTTAATTCTTGATTTGGAAAAGGTGGTCATCTGAAATATTTCTCAGGCAAAGCTTGAATAATCCATCACTTCCTTAGTTTTGCTTGAAGTGTCTTGCTGGGAATGTGTTCTCTTAGCTTCAGATTCTAGAGCTCTGACAGGATGGACAGGGAACTGCTGGCAAAAACTCAGCCTGTCTTGTGTCATTCTGAGCTACTGAACACTGTCCCAAACTGGGATGTTCTACTCAGCAAAATGATCCCCGCCCCTTGGAAAGGAGCATAGAGAATAATGTCCTTACCCCTGCCTGTCTCCTGGGCTGCTTCACCCCGCCTTCCCAGGACTTACCTGAGAACCTTCTCCAAGAGGAGGTCTGACAGAAACTTTTTGCACTGCTCAGCATTTCCACTGAAGTCTAGTGTCCCTTGAGATTGGCAACCCATTGTCTGACTGGTCCCTTAAAAATCATGGTAAAATATACATGACATAAATATTACCATTTTAACTATTTTTGACTGTAATATTTAGTACCATGAGGCACATTCACATTGTGGTGCAGCCATCGCCACTACCCACCTCTTGAACTTTTTCATCCTCCCCAACTGAAACTCTGTCCCCATGACACACTGACTCCCTATGATCTCGGACCCCCATAACATCTACTTCCTGCCTGTGTAATTAACTGTGCTGGTATCTCGTATGGGTGGAATGATACAATAGTTATCCTTTGACTTTAGGCTTCTTTTACCTTGCACAATATTTCCAAGGTTCATCCATGATGTTGTGTGCATCAGTATCTTATTGCTTTTTATGGCTGCGTTGTATTTTGTTGTCTGGTGAGACCGCAGGTTATCTGTTGTCTGCTGGTGGACATTTGGATTGTGCCCACCCTTTAGCTGTTGTATAGAATGAGGCTGGGAACATGGATGTTCAAGTACCTGTTTGATCCTTTTGCATACATTCCTAAGAGTGGAATTGCTGGGTCATATGGTAATTCTGTGTTTAACATTTTGGAGGACTGTCGTACTGTTTTCCCCAGTGGCTGTACTATATTTCTACCAACGGTACACACAAGTTCCAGTTTCTCCATATCCTTACCAACATTCTTTTTCTTTCTTTTTTTCAAAATAAACATCCTAATGAATGTAGAGTGGTTAGGGGAGGTCCATTTTTAATCTAACTCTACCTGGAACTAGCTCACTTCTAATATTTTTACCCATGGGAAAGATTGTTTTTATGTAAAAGTGGGCAGGGACCTTCAGTCACTCTGTGTAAATGTGCAGCAATCCCCTGTTGTTGGCTTCAGGGTCCCCCAAACTTCTGTGGAACCCACAGTGCATCTTACTTCACCTTTTTTGGTATCTTTTTTCACAGACTGCGTTCGAGTTTTCTCTATTCTCATCAACTAAATTTGCAACAATCTCTTGGACGCTTTATCCCTCTTCT
>PVJO010012829.1:0-54119 GCA_004026905.1 Hystrix cristata | reverse complement strand
ATTAGATAAGAAACTGCCGAAGATATAGGGCTACTCTTGCAAAAATCTCATGGGAATGAGACAGTCTCTTCAATGTGTTCTTTCCATCACACACAGAATAAGCATTAATAAATTGATATGCATACACGTGTGAGGAATGTGGTTAAATTTTAACACTATTGTTGAGAATGTTGCAAGTGTTCTCAATAATAACCTTTTTGCGCCCCTTTTGACATGACCCTCTTGTGTGAAGAGTGAAGACATTTCCACTGACAAAAATTTAACAAGTTTATATGGACCTTATGAAAAAAGATCAAATACAATGCCAGTTTGTTTGTTGTGCTGTCACTGTTTTCTTTCCTTGGTGCAGTTGCTGACAGCCAAAATTGAAAACATGCTGAGTCTCTTCAGCACCTGATGTTCCGTAGATACTGCATGTCAGAAACAGAGATTCTGTGACAGGTTAGGAGCTCAGAATGAGGGAAAGAGAAGGGGATAAAAAAAATCTCAGCCCACGATCATTGGCCTAATGCCAGGTGAATTGAGAAAAGATTCTTCTAGCCTCCACATCTCTCCTGTTAGGCAGCATGGTTTCAGAATCATGCCAAGTGGCTGCTGCACCAAAGCAAAAGAAACTCTTCCCAAATCATGACAGAAACTAAATTTCTGGTATGCTAGAGAAATATGAAAGAGTTTTTCTTGGTAAAATGGTCTGTAAACATTAAACATAAGAGATATGTATGAAAATGAGTAATTCTAATGAGAATATTTGTTTCCAATTCAAATCTTCTGTACCTGAATCTGGCCTTTTTCCTCCACATTCCTACAAGTATTCTGGTCTTCTTAGGTCTGACCAGGAATTTGCATCTCACTTGACTGAATTATTTCAGGGCCTCTCTCCCTAAGCAGCATGTCCGAAATTTTCCAAGTCAATCCTGCAAATCAGTTGCATGGATTCTAAACTACACAATCAGGCATGGTGATAACAGTTATAATAACACAAATCTGTCTTGGTCACTTTCTCTTCTGCCAAAATCTGTCTTGGTCACTTTTCTCTTGTATAATTTAATATCCGAAATTAGTAGCTTAAAGGAGAAGAAATTTACTTTGGTTCATATTTTCAATTTATTGTCAGCATGTTCCAAGGGGAGAAGAGGATAACAGAAGAGCACAGCAGAGAGAAAAAAAAAAAATGTGTTCAACTCACAGTAGCCACAAAAGAGAGAGAGAGAGACAGAGACAGAGACAGAGACAGAGACAGACAGACAGACAGACAGACAGACAGACAGAGAGGACAAGAATTCACTCCTCTAGTTCACAAACCCAGTGACTTGACCCTTCCAACCAGGCCTCCCCTCTGAATGTGAGATTTTGGGGACCACTTGGATCTAAACCACTGTACTGATCTTTTCAGCAACCATGCTATCCATGGCCATAACTTTTCAAGTACTTCTTTTCTGATGAAACTAGAAACATTTGAAATTATTTACCTCTATTTCTCATTACTGATATACATTGTAGATCTGACTAACACTATGTGGCAGTACACTTACCAGATCCTAATTGCTTCCTCCACCAGATTAAATAGTCCACCACTCTTAATCTCAGTGTCCCACAAATTCTCAAGACATGGCCAAAATAAAGATATATTATCTGCTAAGGTGTACCACATTTGGCCTCTAATTCCACTGCCAATGTAGTTTTTGCACTTAGCTGAAACTTCCTGAATCTGTCCTTTACTGTCTGCATTCTTGTCAGCATTCTGATTTCTTGAGTTCTGACCATAATCTTCCATCGAATCCTGCTTACTCTGCTTACAATATTCTAAAGCTTCTCTAGACATCATTTCCAATATTTGACAAACTCCTCTTGCAAACCTGTTTCAAATGCTTCTAAACCACATGTTGAGATATACTCTAAGCAACAACCCCACTTTTCTGGCTCTAATTTTCTGTACTAGTCACTTTCCCATTGCTAGGACAAAATACTCAATATTCATGAATTAAAGTAGGAGATATTTAATTAGCTCATAGATTTCAATTGGTTCATTGCATAGTTGATTGGCTCCAAGGCAGAAATACATGGTGGAAGAGCATGGCAAAGGAAAACTCCTCAAGTCATGACTCTCAGGAAGCAGGGTCTGGAAATAGAATATGCCCTTCCATGTCTCATCCCCCGTAATCTATCTCCAACCATGCCCAACCCTTAAAATCCATCCAGCTACTGCATTTATCAATGGATGAATCACTGATGATATAGTACACCAAGAGTCAATGACTTTATAAACATTTACAATTTGGAGAGGTGGGTTATTTTACATATATACTATAACAGTAGTTTGTTTAACCTAACAGTTTTTAGTTTAATTTTTGATATAACAAATATCAAAATAAAATGTTCAGTGAGAGTTACAGGTTCTGATTATGTGTTTCTCAGGAAGGAAATAGAAAATCTTGGCAGGGAAGGCAATCAAAAACCTGGTTCTCTAGCACACTTTTTCAGGTCTTGCCTAACAAAGTTATCAAAATCTATTTTAATGTAAATTCTTTTAAGTAAATTTTTCTATTTTTTTTTCTTAATTTACTCTGCATATTTATTGGTCATATGAACAAAATTTAGGGTACTTTTTTTTTTTTTCCTTTGGCACCATGGATCAAACTCAGGGCCTTGAGCTTGCTAAGTAAGAACTCTAACCACTGAGGTAAATCCCCAGCCCCTGAGGTACATATTCAATAGAATAACTTTCGCATTAATGATTTTCAAAGCAATGGTTTATAATTCAACTTGGGTAGGAGATACATGAATGTCAAGTATCAATTGTGACAAATATTTTGATATTAAAAATAGTTCATCAGTCCCTGGTTTATACTACACTCTACCTCTGTCATCTAGTCTTCTATGTCATGAAAAAATATGATGGATTAAAAGTCTGAATTCTATGAGTTAATTCCTAGTCCCCTCAAATATTTTCAGATATTAGATTTCAAAAATATAACACATTTTTCCTTCATCAGAGAAAGATTCCTGATTTCTGATCTTCTTTTTCTCTTTTATCCATTGGTGACTAGATATGTCTCAATTCAAACAGGACTATGAGATGTGCAAGTTAAAACCACAAGGAAGAATCAAATACAGCACTGACAAGTATTTTTGTATAACAAATATTAAAAATTAATAAACTGGATGTAAAAACAAAGATTGTTTGAAAATTATTGCTTCAAAATATGATATTTTATGTAGGAGAAATTATCGGAATGTATTTCTGTATAGTTTTATGGTTCAGTCATTTCATCTAATTTTTCTACTAGATATTCTGTAAGACTTGGAACAGATTATTATGAATTTACCTGGCATTCATTTGGAGTGTATATATTTTACGTAGCTTATAATATAAAATGTGTTCTTTTCTCACTTGTCAGTGATAACTGAAATGATCCTTCAATCAAAGCAAAAATATACATAGAAGTAATTTGGATAAATATTAGCTGGATTTTACAAAGTATCATATGAATGTTGGAATGTTTCCTGTCATATACATGTGAGTGTGTGTGTGTATTTTAAAATATTAAAAATAATTTATGAACCAGTTGCAAAGGAGTTTTCTTTATTAATTTTAGTAGAAGATAAAGAAATTTTTTAATGATGAAATTTAAGTATATTGACTATTAAATATATTGAATGGTTTGCCACGTCCACTTCTATGAACACAAGGAAGAAAATGCAGTAAAGTGTTTCAATGACATTAGAACAACACAATATAGAGCCTGTGGCAAATGTGGTGAAGCAAAATTGTCTTGTAAATAGCTTGAACATATAGTTTCAATAGGTTTGAGTACTCACCATATTTGATGGATACTGAGATTTGGTGTACTTTGGTTCCTCCAAGGCAAGGCCACCACAGCACTTTAGAGCTTGATTCTCACACTTGTGAAGGATAGCATTATTGACATTAATGGAAAATATTTTTAAGCAAAAAAACACAAATGATCCAATGTTCTGTAAATTGATTTGTGAACCTCAGAGCATTTGGGTTGTACTTTATCAATTACTTGCATTCACCTCATCACTGAGTCTCATTTTTACATCCATTTATGGCCTGCTAAAAAGAATATATTAAAGAATCACAATATTCCTTGATTAGCTTTAATTTTATAAATATGAACAAGTGGTGATAAGGCATGTGTCCATGAATAATTTGCATAGTGATGAAAGGCAAAAGATTGCAGAATCATAAAGATACAGCTTACTTTAAAAGAAAAGAATACACTTATTTGACCTCACACTCATGTGTACACACGTGCTTGCAAGCACACATTATCAAAGCACTAGGACTAGGAATGTATATCAAAAAGTTAACTGAGTAGTGTAAGAAGAATGATATGGGAAAACAATAATCTAATTATAATAGTTTTCATTTTTATGATGGTACTGAATTGTGAATTTTGCTAGCAACATTTTGCATTGGTACATGCCATCTTTTCATTATTAAGAAAGCTGAGATAATAGGATTTAGTACACTGACAGAAGCCATAGAACTGGCGCATTTTGACCCCTGATTTAAAGGAAGTCAGTGTGCTCCACAATAAACACATAATCTGGCTCAGTAGACAGCAGAAGAGCATAAACCTGTTGCTTAGGAGATAATGAGAGAACAATGTTCTCACATCATTAAGCTTATACACACTGATAAATCAAAGCTAAATGTCAGAAAGTGAATTTGGAACTGGATATTGAGATGATGTAGCAAATGAAAAAATAATGCCAGATTTGTGCATGATAAACACACAACACATTTTGGTTCTTTCTGACTGATATTCCCTTGAGTTTTTAAGAGCGTCTGATTCATTTTTTAAACTGTAAAATGTGTACTTGTTGACAGAAATGACAATATAGAAAGAGTTTAAAACACATGGCCAAAAGCATTAGCTGAAGGTGTTGAATGTGTTCGATGGTAGGCAAAAATCTCTCAAGCACTGTGGGTACAAACCGTTTTTAAAAGGAAAACTCCTTATTTTACTATGAGAAAATTTGGGCATGATGCTATGAGGATGTATATGCATTCAATGACAGGTAGATATACGGATATATTTTATTTTCTCTGTCTGTCATGAAGATAACTCATTTCCCCAAAAAAGCAGAAGAGAAAGTGTGATGAAATTTAAGATGTGAGGTAAGGCACATTGACAATTGCACATGAGATTATTAAAGAGATGAAATAAGATTCTCAGACATGTGTAGGAGCACTTTCACCTAGAAAATTTTGGGAAAAGTGATTGACTATAACTTACCAGTCTTGAACTAGAAGATTTAGATTTTTTATTGTTTGTTTTTTTTTTTTTTTTTTTTTTTGTGGTGCCGGGGATCGAACTCAGGCCCTTGTGCTTGCAAGGCAAGCACTCTAATCACTGAGCTAAATCCCCAGCCCCTAGATTTTTTAAAATGTAGTATTTATCACATGATTTTCTCATCATTTCTTTGACAAATGGTCAAATACACTTACATCATCATAAGTCTGTAAAAGAAACAAATAGAAAATATTTGAATGTGATTTTTGTAAATAATTTTTTGGATTGATAATGCTGCACCCTCTGGTTGCTGTTTCAGAAGAAAATCAATAGATACATTATATGGTACTTTAAGTTATAAATCAGTCTTAATTGTTCTCTAATATTAATGCATAAATCCTTGTGCTCATAAAGCCACACTGTCATAAAAATGTTCTACTTATCAAAAGAAGCAGTAATATATACAAGAATAAAGAAAAAATGAGTGGCCTTTAATACACAAAGTTTGCTATTTTAAGCTCTTTCTTCATCACCTATAATACATATTTGTAAATCCCCCAATGCAGGTTTGTGTTTTTCATCAGACTTTCCATTCCAATAAGAACAGCTGGTGAAATTAAGGTACTATACTAAATTTCAATTAGAAGCCATTGGTGTAAAGCTATTTTCAGGATCATTTACTTGGCTGTAGAACTAACTCTTTTTTAGTTAGAAATGCATTCTTACTTTTCTAATGTTCAAATCATGGACAGATATCATAGTAGCTCTTAAAAAATAAGTTTTCATTACAAGGTTAAAATGTAGATAGTAGTTTTCTTATTAATTATGTACATCAAGAACTTTAGTAGTGGGACTGGAGATTTAACTCAGTGGTTAGAATGTTTGCCTAGCAAGCACAAGGCCCTCAGTTTGATCCCTGGCACAAAAAAAAAAAAAAAAAAAGAGAGAGAACTTCAATGGTGTTATCAACTATAAAACAGGCTTGTTTCAGATGTTTATCATTTATTTAACATTCGGAGCACAATTAATTATACAGTATCACTTGAATAATCAAATTTCAAAAACTTCTTTTGATTTTTGACCATTTCATTAATCAGAGATCAATTTAAGGATACTTTTTTTTAATCTCTCCAAAAATAATTAAAGATAAGTTATCAGAATTCGATTGGCTTGCCCTTCCGGGGACAGCTCCAAGCTATACTGACGACACAGGGTTGAGCCAGCCGATCAGCACACTTCCAGGCAGCAGATTTGCCCTGGCTCTGCCCACGCACCAGCAAGGGGAAACTCAAGTAACTTGGGAAACATCTTGGACCGAAAGCACTGTTGCCTCTCTCCCTCAATGGTGTTTTTTTGTTTGTTTGTTTGTTTGGTTGTTTTTTTTTTGTTTGTTTGTTTCTCTTCTGATCCAAGTCATCACTATCTGATAAAGCCAACAATACCCATGCCACTAAGGAACGTTTTAGAGACATAAAGAGTAAAGAGATGCAGGCGGGCTACCAAAGATCCCTCAGAGAGCTGCAGTCTGACAACTGCCCCCAGACTCCATGCCTGGAGGCCAGGATCAACATAGTACCCAGCACTAACCACTGTAGACTTGGTAGGGCTAATGACCATAGAATCAGGTTTTGGCCTGCGCACCTCCACAGAGTGGTGGACATCAGAGAAATCTCACTATATGTATATGTATGCATAATATATGTACATATTGGTTTTGTTTCTACTTTTATTTTCTCTTTCTCTTATTCATTGTGTTACATGTCTGATGCATTCTCTTATCTACCTATTCTTTCTTGTTGTTGTTTAGGTTTCTATTTTTATTTACTCCTGCCTTGCTCATATCTCTCCTTCCTTAACCAAATGCTCTGATTTTTCTTTTTCTTTTTGTTTTCTCTCTCCCTTTCATTTTTCATATGAGTGAATATTGTCTAGATTCTACATGGTTTGACCCACTACTCTCACCCTTCACTCTTCCTGAACTATCTACTCGTTTCCCAAAGTGTAAGTAACATCCTATTTTCCTTAAGTGTTGCAGCTACTAGAACTCTCTTAATTGACCTCTTTACCTTTTCCTATCCCTCATTACCCCTCCTACACGCAGGGTAAAACAACTCTACTAAAAGGATACCCACTACATACAAATTCCTTGTTTATATTGGATTCTGCTTTATAACAGTGTTGACCTTGCTCTTATGGTTAAAGATAGAAAGTTATTAGTTACCACAGTCAGTCAATTTCATGAATGTAATTGATGCTATTACTAATGTACTAGTGTAACAAGGGTGTCATACAGATTATGGCCAGTTGTACTTTCTTACATGGTAATACCATAATTATCTGAGGTAATAATCATTAACGTAATCCAGGGTCTTGAGACAGCCACAAAAGCCAAGAATCACATATACCTAGAAGACAATAAAGGAACAGATCTCTCCTTAAGAAAGTATTGATACTTGTCTTCAAGTTACCTCCCCTAAACAAAATATAAAAATCAGCACTGTGACTAAAAGAGGAGAAATAAATATAGGTACAATGAAAATGACAAGACTCAGAAGTAAAATACAAGCCCAGACTCCCAGCCCACACGGAACAAATCCAGAGGACAATGAAATAGAGGAAGTTGGAAAACATTCAACCAAACTTTCAGAAATGATAGCAGCTGAAGTTAAAAAACAGATGGATGAGGTTATAGAGAACATCAGACTAGAAATAACTGGCCAAGTTAAAAAAGAGATGATGATCATAATGAAAGACATGCTTAGTGAATTTAGAGTAGACAGAGATTAAAAAAAACAGAAGTCCTTAGAAAAACAACGGAAAACTTGACCACTCAACTTGGGAAAGAAATGGAACCCATGAAACAGATCCAAACAGATGTGCAAGAAATCAGTAACTTCTTTGAAAATATACATGGTAGATTAAAAGAAAGTGAAGACAGAATCTCAGAACTAGAAGATAGGCCTGCAGTTCATGACCATGAAAAAGAAAACTTCTTAAAAGTATCTGCAGATTATGAAAAATCAATACAATAACTGCAAGATGATGCAAAGAAAACAACATAAGATTGATTGGAGTGAATGAAAAAGAAGGAGACAGTGAAAAGGATCTAAAAAGATTATTTACAGAAGTAATGACAGAAAACTTCCCAAGCATGAAAAGAGAACTTGACATACAGATAAGTGAGGCATATAGAACCCCAATTACCCATGCCAAAAATAAATCTACAGCAAGACACAATGTTAGAGAAAAAAAAAAATCACCTATAAGGGTAAACCCACCAGAATCACAGTGGGCTTTTCAACACAAATCCTTAAAAGAAGGAAAGCCTGGAGCAAAATATTTCAAGCATTAAAAGAAAATAATCTCCAAACCAGATTGATGTACCCAGCTAAACTATCTTTCAAATTCAACAGTGAAATAAGATACTTCCATGACAAAGAACAACTGAAGAAATTCAAGACTTCCAAACCAACTCTACAAAACATTTTGAAGGATATTCTAGAAAAGGTAAAAAAGGTCACTATAATTACAAGGACACTAATAAAAATAATCCACCAGGCAAGACAAACAGTTAAACTGAGGTGAAAAACAGAACCAACAACAGAAAAGATCTATGACAATGATAAGTCAATATATAACAGCTGTTACCATCAATGTAAATGGTTTCAATTCACCAATCAAAAGAAACAGACTAGCAGAATGGATAAAGAAACAAAATCCATCAATATGTTGCATTCAAGAGACATATTTAACTCAAAAGGAAATTCATAGACTGAAAATCAAAGGATGAAAAACAGTATTTCATGCAACAGGAACTCAGAAAAAACCAGGGGTAGCTATCTTAGTCTCAGACAAAGTGAACTTCAAATCAAGACTGATCAAGAATGACAAAGAAGGTCACTATACTTCTCAAGGGAAGAAATAACAATCATTAATACTTATGCATCAAATATTGGTGCACCTAGCTACATAAAACAAATATTAAGGAACATGAAAGATCAAATAAATACTAATAAAATTATAATGGGAAACTTCAATAACCCACTGACACAAATAGACAGATCAGCTAGACAAAAATTTAAAAGAAGAAATGTCAGAACGGAATTAAATCTGTGAACAAATGAACTTAGCAGATATCTACAGAGTGTTCCACCCAACAACAGCAGAATAGACATTCTTCTCAGCTGCACATGGGACGTTCTCCGAAATAGATCACATACTAGCTCATAAAGCATTTTTAGGTAAATGTAAGGGAACTGAAATTATACCATGCATATTATCAGACCATAGTTCAATAAAACTGGAATTCAATGCTAATAGAAAAAAAGAATACCACATAAACATATGAAAACTAAATAACATCCTCTGAAAAACAGCAGGGTCACAGAAGAAATTAAAGAAGAAATTCAGCAATTTATTCCGTTTAATGATAATGCCAATACAACATACCAGAACCTATGGGATACAATGAAAGCAGTGCTACAAGGGAAATTCATTGAGTCGAATTCCCATATCAGGAAGACAGAATGAGCCCAAATAAACAATTTAATGTTGAACCTCAAATGTCTAGAAAAAGAAGAACAATCAAACCCAAAGCTCATATGAGACAGGAAATAATTAAGGTCAGAGATGAAATTAATGTAATTGAGACTAAGAAAACAATACAAAAAAAAAAAAAAAAACAATGAATCAAAGTGTTAGTTATTTGAAAGAATAAATAAAACAGACAAACCCCTAGCCACTTTTATCAAAAAGAGGAAAGAAAAGATCCAAATCCTCACAATAAATAATGAAAGGGGTGAAGCCACAACTGACCCTATGGAAATCCAAAGGATCATCAGCATCTGCTTTAAGAAACTATACTCAAACAAGATAGAAAACACTGAAGAAATGGACAGATTCTTATAAACATATGAAATACGAAAACTGAATCAAGAAGAGATAAAAATTCTAAATAAACCAATATTAGCCTTTGAAATTGAAGGGGTAATTAAAAATCTACCAACAAAGAAAAGCCCTGGTCCTGACGGTTTCACAGCAGAATTCTATGAGACATTCAGAGATGATCTAATACCACTACTCCTCAAATTCTTTATGGAAATTGAAAAGGAAGCAGTACTTCCAGAATCATTCCTGGAAGCAAGTATTACTCTGATACTAAAACCAGAAAAGGTTCCCACCAAAAAAGAGAACTACAGACCAATTTCCCTAATGAACATAGATGCAAAAATTCTCAATAAGATACTAGCAAAGAGAATGCAACAGATTAATCAGGAAGATTATACACCACAACCAAGTAGGATTCATCTCAGGGATGGTTCAACATATGCAAATCAATACATGTAATACACCATATCAACAGAATCAAAGAAAAAAATCACATGATCATCTTGATAGATGCAGAAAAAGCATTTGATAAAATCCAACACCCGTTCATGATTAAAAACTCTACAGAAATTAGGAATAGATGGTCTATATCTAAATCTGATTAAAACCATCTATGACAAACCAACAGCCAACATCACACTAAATGATCAGAAACTGGAAGCTTTCACACTAAAATCTGGAACAAGACAAGGTTGGCCACTGTCACCACTATTATACAATATAGTTCTAGAAACATTAGCCAGAACAATCAGGCAAGAGAAAGAAATAAAAGGAATAGAGATAGGAAAGGAAGAAGTTAAAATATCATTATTTGAGGATGACGTGATACTCTACATAGAGGACCCCAAAAATTCCACCAAAAGACTTCTAGATTTAATACTTAAATTCAGTTGCATAGCTGGATACAAAGTCAACACCAAAAATTGATAGTGGGCTGGGGATTTAGCTCAGTGATTAGAGTGCTTGCCTTGCAAGCACAAGGGCCTGAGTTTGATCCCCGGCACCACAAAAAAAAAAAAAAAAAAAAACCCAAAAAAAAACAGTTGATAGCATTCCTATTTACCAATAATAAACTCACTGAGAAAGAAATAACAGAGGCTATTCCTTTCACAATTGCATCAAAAAATGAAATAGTTAGGAGTCTATCTAACAAAGCAAGTAAAAGATCTTTACATTGAAATCTACAGTACTCTAAAAAAGGAAATTGAAAGGGATTACGGAAAATGGAAAGACATCCCATGTTCGTGGGTAGGAGGAACCAACATAGTGAAAATGGCCATACTTCCTAAATTACTATACAGATTTAATGCGGCTCCAACCAAAATACCAATAACATAATTCACAGAATTAGAAAAGGCAATCATGAAATTTATCTGGAACCAGAAGAGACCAAGAATAGCAAAAACAATTCTGGGCAACAGGAATAAGGCAGGGGGCATCACAGTCCCCAACTTGAAATTATACTATAAATCCTCTGTGATGAAAACAGGATGGTATTAGCACAAAGACCTAGCCAAGGACCAGTGGAACAGGCTAGAAGATGCAAGAAGAACTCCAAACACACTAAAATACCTCATTTTGGACAAAGGAGCCAAACACTTTCACTGGAAGAAAGATAGCCTCTTTAATAAATGGTGCTCGAAAAATTGGCTTGCCACATGCCAGAAACTAAAACTAGATACATGTCTCTCATCATGTACTAAGCTAAAATCAAAGTGGATCAAAGATCTAAACATTAAAACAGAAACACTAAATCTACTGGAGAATAGAATAGGAAGAACTCTTGAAGACATAGGGGTTGGAAAAAAATTTATGAACAGGACCCAGGCTGCACAGGAAACAATACAAAGAATCAGTGCTTGGTACCACATCCTATTATAAGACTTTTGCGCAGCAAAATAAATTACTAATAAAGTGGAGTGAAAACCCACAGACTGGGGAAAAAAATTTGCCAGCTCTCCCTCAGACAAGGTCTAACATCTAGAATATATAAAGAACTCAAAAAGATCAAACTCCCCAAATTTAAACACCCAATCCAAAAATAGGCATCTGAAATGAATAAACATTTCTCAGATGAAGAAATAAAAATAGCAAATAAATATATGAAAAAGTGTTCAACATCATTGGTCATTAGAGAGATGCACATCAAAACAATGCTCAGATACTGTCTCATTCCAGAAAGAACAGCTATTATCAAGAAAGCAACCAATAACAAGTGCTAGTGGGGCTGTGGGTAAAAAGGAACCCTCCTCCACCATTGGTGGGAATGTAGATTGGCCCAGCCACTGTGGAAATCAGTATGGAGATTCCTCAGAAAACTACAGCTAAAGGTTCCATTTGACCCCGCTATTTCTCTGCTTGGCATCTTCCCGGAAGAATTAAAATTGTCATACCACAGAGATATAAGCACAACCATGTTTATAGCAATGCAATTTGTAATAGCTAAGTCTTAGAAAGAAACTAAACGCCTAACAACTAATGAATGGCTAAAGAAGATGTGGTTTGTCTACGCAATGGAGTATTACTCTGCCATAGAAAAGGATAAACTAGAGACATTTGTAGGTAAATGGGTGCACCTTGAGAACATACTCTTAAGAGAAATAAATCAGACACTCATGAGTACACATTGAATTGTTTCTCTGATATGAGAAACCATAAGTGTAAATAAGGACAAAGAGGTATAATAGATATTATGTAAAAAAAAGTAGTATTCGGAAGAGAGGAGAGCTAGATAGGGAAAAGAGGAAAAAAGAAGTGGGGTTAAAAGAAAAGTAAGAAGAAAGGGAAAAAATGGAAAAATGTAAATAAACCTGTTGCAAATAGGGAAGGGTGGGGGAATGGAAGAGAGGAGATGGGAAGAGGGGGGAAAACCAAGATATACCATGTACAGGTACAAAATAACCATGTTGATTATGATCATTATGTATACAATGTACCAATACATGTTCTTGATAAAAATAAAAAAATAAAAAGATTTCGATTGGCTTTTTGAAAATTCAGATATTTTTCTTTTCTATAACTGATCACCCAAAATGACCATGATTTGTTTTGTACATTTCGTAATTTCCTACATGTTCTTTCTTTAGATGTAATATTATGAATTTCGTAGATTTCCAAATATGCTTTAGGAATTCCTTTCATGAATATTTTTTTCTTGGAGTAATGTTCAAAAGTGTGAATAATAATACATTCCATTGATACAAGAGTTTACAATGTCATTCCATGTATAATTTAAAATACTTTTAAAAGGCTTATGTTATCACGAATATATCCCTTCCATTTCCCATATAAAATGAATCACAGAATTCTACTAATGATACCTTTTTTCTTCTCTCATTTCTCACAACCCTGAGCATAGATCAGGCCTTCCTCTTCTAAGTGGGTACTGTAAGACGTAACAGAACTTCCTGTTTGCATGCTCTCCACTTTCCCATTTACCACACTTGTGCTAAATGTAATTTTTCTAAAAATGTAGTAGGATCAAATCATGTCCATACTTGAAAATCTTCAATTACTTGAAAGAAATTTCATTACAAAATTTCCCATGAGCTTCACACATAGGTTTTTAAAATAGCTGACCTGGTTTATACAATTCAGTCTCTTTGGCTACACTTTAACATAACGATTTGCCTGTATTGAACTGCTTGGTGTTCTTCCTCTTGAGGGTTCTCTTGAGGATTTTTTTTTTTCCGTGTCTTTGAAGCTGTTATGGCTTGCATCTAGATGCCCCCCACCCCACAAAGCCTCATGCATTTGTAGTGGGGCTTTTCATATATGACTGGTTCTAAAAAGTATGACACTGGGATTAAGGGTGCATGGTACTAAGTGAGTATAGATAAAACCCAAAAGCTTAGGAGCCTGGATGGCATGAAAGGGAAAGGCAGCTGCCACTTGCTTCTTGCTACTTGCTGCCTTACGGCCTTCTGCCTGCCACATCGTGAGCTGCTTCTCCTCTGTGGTGCCCTCTGCCAGGCTGCCCTGTCTTGGAACCAGCTGACTGGAGACAGAAGCCTCTATAGACTGCGAGCTAAATAAACCTTTCTGCCTTTAACTTTGAGCATCCAGTATTTTGTCACGGCAATGAGGAAAATGACTAAAACAAAGTATTATATGAAAATACAGTAACTAACACTGATGCCTAGTGAAATGTTTATTGTTACTTAGAGATTTATTTAAGCATATCACTATTGGAAAAGCCAGAATGGGCTCTTTCAACACAGTCTAATTCACTTGCCTTCCCCCTTTTTTTTCCCATGTGCAATTCTAACTTCCAGAACAGGACTAATTTATCATTTTGCATCTGAAATGTACTGTATGTTTTGTTTCCCTTCTCTATATTTCAAGTCTCAAAGGACATGGGTAAGCTGCTGTTTATGATTGTATTCTCAAGACACTAACTCTGTAGGGTATATATATAGATAAATATTTACTCTAAGAAAACCAATATATTTCCATTTTCACCAACCTGTGTTACATTGGGTTTGTCATTCTATATAATTTATTCCATTGATTTTTCTCCTCCACAGATTTTTGCAGGTAAATTATTGTTTGTTAAATAAGAATTAGTGTGCACTTAATATATTTTAATATATGTTAACAAAAAGTGACTTAAGTAACACTGATGATTTTCAAAAGGAAAAATTTTTACATGATTTTTAAAGCTGTCTTCTGTGTTTGCAAGAAGAAATATAATATATGGCTTTTCTAGACATATCTAGACGTATTGAAAAATGTGAGGTAGGAAACCTAATATCTTTCTTGTTAAATATTCATTATTAAATTTATTATTTATGAAATTTATCCATTTTTACCAAAGTTGGCTGAAGTCAAAAAGCAAAATTAAAACCATAAAATTCTAATCTACCTAAAAATATCATGCTAAAAATATCTGTTAGATGCAACAAATGGAACAGCATTGACAGTTAAATGAAAAGATAGAATGTACATGTTTTGACAATTGTTTTCTTAAAATACGTCTCTTGAAGCTCTGGCTTTATATTTAAACAAACTTGTTAATATTTTTCAAAAGTAGTGTTACTTAGTTTTCACTATTTGTTCAATGCCAAGGTCAGGCTTATGTTTGGCTATTGTGGTTTGTTATTGCTCTTTTTTTTTTTTTAATTTTCCATTTGATTCTACAAAAATAATTTTGTAAATAAATTTTCCATATTTTCATGGTGCAAAAACTGAAACATGGAAGAATTAAATAATTGGAACGTATTATACATATTATAAATAGAAGATTGTGAAGTTGAGTTAAAGTCAGCTTGATTCCATACCTGACGTGCCCAGCGAACTGGATCATTCAGCCAGTAGAAATTCCTACAGAGTATCTATTGCTGTCTCATTTATGGTAGCCCTAAGCTAATGGCACTTGAAATGTGCTTAACTTCCCTACAGAACTGAAGTTTTACTTTATTTAATGTTTAAAATTTAATCCTAAAGTTAAATAGCACTTGTTCATTGTGACTACTCCATTAGGGCACATTTTAAACTTGACTGAAATGATGCACGTAAGTGATGTATACGAGTTTCTGGCCATATAATGCTAGAGACTGCCCTTCTATGTTTGGATGGTTGGTATCCAAAATCTCTATCTGATAGGATCATTTGTTGGATAACTGAGTAACACGGGATTATTTATTTAGTTTTATCCATTGACACTACTGTTCAGATGAACATGGGGTTATTTGACAAAGGCCACCACTGTAATCTTACAATTGAGTTTTGGGCAATGGATTGTTTACCAGAGCTCACACCCTCTTGGACTCCTTATACCAACTGACAGTCGACTTCTAGTATAGTGAATATGTTAAATGAAGTGTCTTATATTTTGAGTTGCTACTGACACAAATCAAACAAAAGTACACAGTAAATATAACCCATTCATATTTTATAGGTCTGCAACAAATGTGACAAAGTAATAATTTGCCATTTCTTCTAATATGTTTCTTTTTATACTTCATTTACTATTTATGTAAGTAGTCATCTCCGTGGCCATATAGTAAAACTATATCAGTTCAAGTATATCCTTACTCTATTCTTGAAATTTTAATGAAGGGTTTTGCAACCTCCAAGAAAACATACACTACTTTTTAAAAGTAGTCAAACACAGGGACTTTATAAAGATGAATAAACCAGTTGTGGTGGCACACACCTATAATCCCAGCACAAAACAATTTTCATCTTAATGAAAAAAATTTAGATCATAAATCAGGGATGTCTAGTTCACAATGAAGTTGATATAAGAACTCTAAGTGAAGCACATACCACTATCTAACAAGAATGACAATGACAGAAAACACATCCATAGAAAACCCGAAAGGAAACATAAACTAAAATAAGAAATTTGAAGACAACACAGGTATCTTCAATGTATATTACATGGAACTGAGAATAAATCAATACAAAATAAGGGCAGTATAATTGTTCTCTTTGTTTAATGCTATAGTGGTATCTACTATAGTTTGAATTTTAAATGTCTCCTACAGACACATGTGTTAAAGTCCCAGTTCTCAACTTGGTGCCATTGGGAGATAATGGAACTTTTAGGAAGCAGGGGTCCTCATGTCACTGGGCGAAGCCCCTGAAAGGAGACTGAAAGATCCTCATCTTCTCTTCTCCCCTTTTCACTGCCCAGACATTACAAGGTGAGCAGCTTTTCTCTATCAGGATAAACTCTTTACCAGGACGAGCTGCCTCACTATAAGCTCAAAAGCAATATGAGCACCTGACCACATCTGGGAGTCATGAAAACTGTGAGCCAAAATAACCACTTCCATCTTACTGTTTATTATCACAGGTATTCGTTACAGTGATGAAAATCTGATTTGCACAACACCACCACTCAAAAAAACACAGAGCAGGGAAAATAAGAAGATATTTTACATCTTCAGTATTCAGCCTCTGTACTCAAAATCTCAAGTTTTACTCTGTAATATGGGACCAGGTCTCTAGTAAAATATCATATAACATTCAAAAGACAGAGAGAGTGATGCAAGATTAGTGATGTAGTATTGTTAGTTAGTGATGTAGTATTGTTAGTTAGGATTTGTATCCATGAAGAGATGGTCTTAATGAAAAATAGAGGAAATAATGACAAAGGAAAACTGGAAGCCTCTCTGCGGAATATGGCCTGGACTGCTTTATTTTCTTCCCATTTTTATTGGTATGTATGCTGTTGCTTTATTGTTTTGAACATCTGTGATAGTGCGAGTCTGACAAGCACAAGCCACTGTCTCTTTTCTGAATGTGGCACACTGGCTGAGGTCCTCCGAGAGGTGGGAATTTGAATAAAAGCCAGACCTCGATCTGGGACTGTTAAATCCAAAACCATGTAGAATAGCGCAGTGGAGTAACCTATTCAGAAATGTCCATAAGAGCATTCCCTGGGCCAGACTTATATTGAACCTGGTAATATGCTGGCTAAGGAGAAAAAATCAAACGTGAGACATATGACAGTTTAAGACTACACTTTTTAAAGTAAAGACAAATAATTAAAAGGTGGAAAGAGCAAAATAAGCACATATACAATGTGTGTTCCCTGATATAGTAAATGTTTACATTTAAAATAAATACATTGTCATTTAAATAGACACACTGTCATTAATTCTCCTGAAAATACTCACCCTCACTTCACATGCATTTCTCCATCATTTTGTCACATTCTGAAGCAATTTATAGTTTATTTTTACCACAGTTTCTATCAAATAAAAACACGGTGTGTCTTCATATACCTCATTCACCAGATTGGCCACCTTGTAACTTCTGGATCTTTCTTAAAGTCAAAATCACTGTGAGAGGTCAACACTTTGAATCAAATTCAGTACCTGGAGCCAAACATAACAGCACAACTAAAGACACTCATAAGAATGGACTTTAAATACTGCTTCGGAAAGTGGCAAGAAAGACGGGACAAGTATGTTTGAAGTGTGCGGTAGTGTTTTGGAGGGATTAATGGCAATTATGTCTTTTACTGTAGTCATTTTTAAAGTCTAAACATTAACCATATTTTGTGGTCCTCCTTGTATATAAAGAGATTTATTGACCAGTGTAGAAGAGAAATCTGCAGGCCTTCAGCCTCAACCATAGAGTGTGAGGAATAATTGGTCCCTTTGAAACAGGAGTTTTGTAGCCATAACAACACTTAGACAACATAATAGGATAAAAAGAGTATAGTTTAAAATAAAAATAAAGAAATGAACCACATATGGCAGACTTTCAAGGAAACTAAATTTGTGCTGTGCGATGCAGACTCGGTGAAGCAGACAATAGTTTCCATTATTCACAGGGAAAGGTAAAAGAGAGTTTTATGTAAGATATTAATAGGGAGGAGAGATTCTTTATTAGAACCAAAGGATGCAAAAGTAATTTTCTTTAAAAAGGACACAGCAAATAGTGCAGAAAGAATAATTTCCTTAAGGAGACTACATCTGACTGAGAGAAAGACTAATGAGAATGTAGGTAGACATGAACTGCCACAATTTTGACAGCACGCAGTTTTTCTAAACTGACCTTATACTGATTTTACAAGCGGGTGTTAAAAATTAACAATAATATTTATGTATGGTCTAAAAGTTTTACCTAGAGATTTATCTGCTTTTGTTATATGAGACCATATTATTCCCAATGACCAAAAATTCTGGTGGAGGGTATTCAAAACTTCAATAATCAAAGTACAGGATACAAGAAAAAAATGTAAGAAAAAGATATTTCAATAAATTTCAAGTTAGTTACAATCATTGTATTAGGATATACATTTCACTTTTAGGAAAATGTAAGCAACTAAATATGTAATAAACACCATCCTAATGGAAAATATTGTATCTTTCCAACAAATTGTCTTAAAATAAATACAATTAAAATTATTAATCTTTAACTAAATTTAGCATGGACTTTTCCATTTAAAAATGTATGTACTTTTGGGTAACATTATTTCCCCACCTGATTTTAGGTGACATTAAGATCTTTTTATTTGGTAACTTCTTTTAATTGTTCCATGCAAGGCTGTTGCATGAACACGTGGCATATTCACCTACTTAAGAGCTGCTGTGTTATTGCCCGCATCTTGTAGTCCTAAAATTTTTCATAGGGCTTCACATTTTCTTTGAGAATTAGGCCTTGTAAATTATGTGATGAGTATTCTATAATTACATTTTTTATGTTTCTGATCTCCTTCCCTTTTCTATTTCTTCCGTCTCTGACTTTCTTTTAGTGATATGATCATTACAATCAGTTTTGGAGAGGATCTAGTCAGCACCATGGAAAATGTAACCAATAATGAAATTAACACCAATATACGTATAACCCTGTTAAGTTTAAATGACATTGTCTTCCAATGAACAAAACTAGACTGAACTTGCCAAAGTAACTGGAGGAGTATAAACATATTTAGTAAGCAATTTTGTGATGATTTTTCACTTTGCTGTAGTTATCTCCTATGTTCAAATGGCTGGAAGGCGGCTCCACTCGCTGTAAACCCAGACGTGGCATAAGGTGAGAAATAGCTCGAAAATTTGAATGCTGCCAAAATAGTTAAAGATATGAGGAAAATGTGGCATTCATACACTGTGGAGTACTATGCTGCCGTAAAGAAAGATACACTTGAGACATTTGTAGGTAAACGGATACCACTTGATATCATAAGGTTAAGTGAATAAGTCACACACAAGTTTAAATATTACATAGTTTCTCTTATGTGTGAAGAACAAAACCTATGTATTTTGTAAGTTTTAAGTCAGAGAATGTAGCGTAAATTTTATACTTAAAAATGAAGTCCTTTTTGTCTCTAAAAGAATTAAATTTACTAAGATGATCTTTGCACACATCTGAAAAAGTTGTTTATGCATGTATATTACATGTTTCAATAAGAAACATTTAATTTAAAATATTCTGGTAAAGAGCAAACACTTTTAAATTCTGTGATTCTCATTTATTGCTGGCTTTGTGGCCAACAATCCTCAAGTAAAGCAGCACGGCCGGCCTTGTCTCAGCAACACATCAGACCAGTAATCTCCACGACTATGCCATCATTACACAGTAGTGAGCAATCCTGGAGACTGTCCACTCCCAGTGGAAAACAAGCATTACTCAAAGTACTGCAACTGGGCTATGGGAAATTCTTGAGAAGTGAGTGTCTGTTCCAATTTTGGGTCAGGAAGGTATCCTAGAAAGCATTTGTCTTGAGGACTGAAATTAGTAACTCCCATTTTATTGTCCTTGTCTGTCTGCTCTCTCTTATATGATTATCATGAAGATAACCTTACCAGTATTAGCTAATAATATTGTGTATATCAGAATCATTCTAACTTCTCAGAAATTATTTTCCTTGATTCTCAATAATACATCAGTGAATTTATCATTATCCCAAATTTTAGCTATCAATTTGAGTTAGAACAATTAATATTTTTTTTTCCATACAAGAAAGGTACTTTCTGATCAAGCCCTGACTAGAACCTCTATAGTCCAAATTCAAAAATTTTCTGTCAGTATGATCAATTATTTCTTATACATAAAAACATACATTTTAAGGTTCAAAATTTCAATAGTATCAATTGTAAGGCACTTTGCTTTATATTTTGTCCTTGTATAAACCTAAACTAAATATATATTTCATATTAAGAGGAAAACAAAGAAATCTAAGGTGCAGGTGCTCTGAGCCCTCTCCGGTACTTTTGTGTATATCACCACAATTTTTAATCTTCAGAACAAACTTTGGAGTTATGTGTTACACACCTTTTTTACCAAGGCACAAAAAGGTTAATTGGCAATTACGGAGTACTTGTCTAAAAAGAACGATGGAAAGATGCAATAAATATCTATAACGACAAAGGGGATTTTTTTTTAAAGCTGAAATTTTTAAATTAAAAATAGTCTTTGATAAGAGAGTTTTATAAATAAAAACTATGTCTTTTTAAATTCACAGTGGATGACTAACTCTATGTCATTCTTTGATATTTTGTGTCAGATGAGAGCAGACTCCCCAAGCCTGGCAATTGTTAGCAAAATGAAGTAAAAATTTAAATCATTATCTTTAAAATGATAAAGTAGCAGTGGTTATTAATTTCATAAAATTATGTCCTTAATAAATAGGGTCCAGCAGATTATTTTGAAACCAGCATTTACTTTTCATAATATCCCATATTTTCCTTGATCTAAATATTGAGCATATTTTAACAAATTATGCCTTATACATCTTGGTGGTAAGAGATGCACACATTGTCTACCTGTATAGAATGTAGTATGCATCAATATCTAGATGGCCCTGGCTTTCTAAATCTGATACGGTCAAACCTTGGATCTGGAGTAACTTGGTCTGTGAGTATTCCTCAAGACAAGCGAGCATTTCTAAAATGTTTTAACTTGAGAAACGAGGGATGTCTTGCAATAGGAGCAGGATGTTATGCCAAAGGTCGCAGGATCACCACTGATCCCTCTTGCTCTCTCTCTCTCTCACTGATTTGATACACAAGTGCTTCTGATTCTGAAGAGAACGAATTATTCCTGCAAACCAAAGTTTAGCTGTATGTTATTCATGGAATTGAATGGAATGATAGTACTTGTAACTTAAAAACTCATATGTACTGTGTTTGCTGCTCCCATTTTGACAGTTCTGAAGCAATTATTTTAGATTCTTATTCTCTTTGTCATATATTTACATTCATAAATAGAAATTTTGTTCTCATTTCTTCTGAAACTCCTTTGCTCAGTCAAGTGTTGCTATAACAAATATTAGAAAATGTATACTTTAAAAACAAAAAGCAATGATTACTATGTTGGATTTCAAAACTTATAACATATGGCCCAGTATGTAATAATAAAAAAAGATTAATGAGGTAGGTGTGAGTATTTTTATTTCTTAAAATGAAGTTATTATAAATCTTTTTTGCTTACCATATGCTATGATTCCAAAACATTTGCTAGTTATCAAGCAGCTCAGATTTGAGGATAACAGCAAATTAGAAAAATGCAAATAAAAGTATATACCATTTTATGTGCACTTTTTATTGGGTGAATAAAAATTATTGTATAGGACACGATTGTTTGTAGTCTTTGATTCATGGCAGTTTAAACTATTTATAGTGGTTTATTAAACAAGGGAGGAATAAAAAAATTAACTAATACATCATTTTCTGTTTAATTCCTAATGTGCATTTAATTAATGTATAATACAAGTATTTATCTCAACTCTTCAGAAATTTTCAATTTATTCAAAAGTCACTCATGCTGAAAGGAAAATCCTTAATTTATGTGATTGTCTTTCACCCTCTTCCCTTTCTTTCTTTCTTTCTTTCTTTCTTTCTTTCTATCTTTCTTTCTTTCATAGTTCTTTATAACAGCTTTTATACATTGTGCTTCAAGAATTGAGTCATATATAAGGAAATAAATAATTGTAAAAATTTTTGTTTGATTTAAAAGCTCTGCTTCACCAAGATGTAGATTCACAGCATTGATCAGAGTTTATTTCAGCTTTTAATGAGAGAATTTAGTGTTTAATATAATTATTTCTCTCATACAGAGGAGAGTAGAGATAAATTTCTCCATTTATTACCTCTATTCTGAGAGTCACCTTAGGGGCCAAGAAGACTGCTCCACCCCCAGACTACTTTGTCTATATTCCAAACAGTAGGAGAGACAGGAGGAGAAAATCTCGTATTTTCCTTTCCTTGGAAACTCCTGGAAGTTGCAGTCCCCATTTTCTTGACTTTGTATCTGCCAGAGCCACACTAAGCACCAACAGTGTCTGCAAAGGAACAAATCAAGATGTGCTGTTTCCTTTGTCCCTGGCTCTTCTAGTTCTCCAGAAAAATGTAACAAATTTTGGCTGAGTCATTTGAACCTGAAAACCAAGTTGAATGAGGAACACTAGTGAATAAACTTAGTACTAGAAATCTAGTTAATACTAACCCTATGGCTGTAACAATCAGGGCCTCATTTTATGCTATTAATAAGATATTTTCTAGTTGTGTGACTGAATATGCCACAAGGTATTAGAGCTCTCCTTACAAATTATCTGCTATTTCATTAGACTATCGTATCCAAAAATCTTGATTTTTAAAAATTGTATGTTTAAAAAATTGTATTTTTAAAAATTGTATGTTCGCAAATTGTGTAAATATTTATTTTTAAGGAGGGGTCTCACCACCAACATAATCTACTAAAAAGATTATTATACTCTGATTTAGACATTTTAGAAAAGATAAATCGATGCAATTGCCTTCCAGATGGACTAATAAAAATAATGTAATAATTCCTCACTTTTCCCAGCATACTTTCTGCCCTATGTATAGTTACTCTTGATTTCACCACGCTTTAGGCCTCGAAATGACTGGTGAACGCACGTGTGACAAATGGCAGATTAACGCACAAGCACGTGAAATGAGAGTTGAAGTACCTGGTCTAATCATTCAACATGAAGGTTTACTTCAAAATAAAAAATAGTATTGTTACTTTGCAATAATGATTGCTTTAAAGTATTTTTTTATTTTTCTATGTAAATTTTCACTAGTTCTTCCAAACTATAAATTTTATCATTTCATCTTCCAAAATAAATAAAACCAAATGACAAACATATTGAAAAATAAAAATGTAACACCTTTTTCAGTTATTTATTATATTGAGTAAGCATCACTCATTCATTCATAGTTTTAATGATATAGCAGCTATACATCTTAATAAATGTTAATTAACTATAATTAATTCCAACTGCTAATGTGATGAGTTATACTCTGCCATTACTGAGACGATTTGCTCCTGCTCCCGGGGTGATACAATTTCTGTGTCAGTTCTTTCTGATAAAGGTTTTCTTGCTACAAGATGTACCATTGCAAACTCAAGGGACCTGCGGTTTAGTCCCACCGCTGCTCTGCGTTCTCTTTCCGGGGGCGGCATTAGCGCCCACCTACCTCATCACGAGCACCTGAAGGGAGCCCCTCAGCCCAATCCACACACTCTCTCTTTTATCTTGGTGGAGAATCTCATTTGCAACTACGTTTGACCAGGCCGTGAAATAACAAGTGTTGCATGAAATGTTCAGTGTAATGCTTCTGTAAAGTTGTGCTCTCTCCCGAATTCTCTCCCTTTCTCTGAACAGATGAATATAAGGATCAGGTCATTGTCCCTGGCCGAGCCACGGATGGAAAGAACCTCAGCACCCAAAGGACTCTTGCAGAAGGTCCACCAGCTACCCTGAGACAGGACTGTCAACATAGCGGAAATAACCTCACCGTGATCACTCCTTCATCCTCCTCTGTTTGCTAGTACATACATATTCATTTATCTTTAAATACCTGCATTAACATATGAACTTAACATGTTTATGGTTGTAAATTATTTTTAAATATTTCAGATATCAAAATCCAAGTGAATTTTTAACAGGGGGGTGACACAGGATCAAACAAATGTTAAAAAATTATCTTGTTAAAATGCTAAACAATCTTAAAATGCCTAGAAATGAAAGACAATACAACCAGTTTTTAGTACAGATCATTTTCATAAGGAAGTTCTTAAAATTTCACTCCCATTATAAGACTCAAAGAAATTAATTCTCTCATGTTTAACTGTCATGTTGCTTGAAATTTCCACTTTCTTCTGCCACTTATATGTTGATATTATGCAGAAAAAAATAATCATTTTTATAATCATATGTAAAAGTCTATTTAGTTACAAGATTTTCTGAAAAATATTGAAAAGGTAGCAAGCAACTTACATTGCGTTAATGTTGAGATAGGAAGTACTTACCCAAAGGCATGTTTTAAAAGCTAGGTCCATGACACAGCATTGTTCAGATGTGGACCTTTCAGAAGGTGATTAGATCCTGAGGGCTTTAATTTCATCAGTGGATTGAACCACTGATGGATTTATAACTTGGTGGCATTATTAGGTGATGATTATTAGGCGATCATTAGGGCTTAAATTTTTCAATTCGCTACAGTTTCCTTTGGGTTTTTATTCTGCACAGTCACAGGACTTACATTTTCTAAATTGTGCTATGGAATCTTTCACCGACTACCTATCTCTGCTAAAAAAAACTATTCAAATTCACCATAGACCCGGGGACTCTCCTCCCTTCTTTATTCCTTAGCATTAACTATGAAGATAGCATCTAGGATGCCCATTCAAATATTCAGTTTTAAGGGGAAAAAATAACATTACAGAATTCTAATAACTATTAACCTGTCAGTTGTTGAAAAATTACTGTGCAGATAAATATCAAATGTAGGCAGAAAATATTTTCATAACATAGAGATCACTCACTTTCTCTGATAGACATCAAAGCTATTTTGTAATTTCTCCAACACTCATGATTAGGTATCTGAAAATTTGCATTTAATTTTCCCTACCCTATAATGACATTCAGGTTCTTGAGATCTTGGTGAAACGGATGACGTTCTAACATAATATCATCTGTCACAATTTTCAAAGCTGAATGTATCTTCCGTCTTTTTCTGTTTCCTTAGCTCTTACACCATTTGAGAAAGAATCATGACATAGTCACCTTTATAAGAATGTTCAGTATGTGGAAGATAGAAACATAAACGCTGAAAAATTGCAACTATAATGTTTAATAGAAATAGTTCTGCTATAGATTCAGATTAAGGATTTCATGTTGATCACAATCAGAAGATATCAGTAAAATTAGGTATGTAGCATTAGAATGCAATCAGAATTAAGCTTTGATGTGACTAGGCTTTTTGTACGGGAAATTATTTTTAAGAATAAATTTGTATTTCTTTTATTCTGCAACTTTGTAATTTTGTTGTTGTATAATATTTGTATTAAACTATGTACATTAGGCTAAGAAGAAGATCCATAATGTTCAGATAAGGCCAAGCAGACACTATATCCTATGAATTTGTACTGAAAAGTATAATTTTCTAAGCATTCATACTTTATAATTTTATGAAGCAATCTTTCACTTATTATTCATAATAACCTGATGAATAGAGCTTATCTTACACCAGTTATTTTAAATCTTGAATGTGATTTCAAATATATTTCTCAATTTACAAATGTATACCATCAAAAACAATTGAGACATGCCCCAAACCACTTGTTAAATAGGTTTAAGTGAGTTTAAGAACAATGTGACTGACTGGAGTTGAGATTTCATCTCAAATATGTAGCATCGACTGATATTTTTAATACAGTAAATATAGTCATGTGTAATAGAATACATATCAGTGCTAAAAACCGAATAGTAAAATATTTATTAATTTCCACATGGCGATACATATACATTCATCTATAGAGAACGGCATTTTAAGCAGACAATACTACTAGCTCTTCTTTCACAGAACCTGGGCACTGTTTGTAGCACTGGGTCTAATAATTTCTGATTGCCTGACTTTATTTATTGGAAGAGAGAAGATGTGTGGAATCTATGTATTCTTTGCACACAGGTAGATGCACATGTAAGCAGCCTTTGTCTTCCTGGCGATGGGGGGTTTAGTACCCATTTTGCTTTTGGTGTTCGGGCCAACATGACCTCCGAGTCCAAGATGCGCAGGGCTAGCAGCAGGGATCATCAGTGGAACCTAGTTAGGTGATGCAGTCAAGAGGCAGTGGAGAAATTTTCCTAATGTTTTCCTGTGCAAGTACATGCCCTCTGGCTAATTATTTTAGTTGATTTGCCCTAAGGTTTTATAGTGCAATAACTCCTCATTCTTCTTTGCCTGCAAATTTTACTTATACAAAGTATAAGTTATTATAGGTTCAGGTTGCTCAAATATGAGGAAGGGAAAGGTCCAGGGGTCAGCGTCACACTCCTGCTGACAGGCAAGTGTTTCTTCGCCACAGCTCAGCAGGGTTTGCAGCCCTGACAGCATAGGTTAAATAACTCCGAATTTCCTTTGCTAGCCGTGTGTGTTCACCGATAACTGAACTTACATGTGCACAAATCAAATTTAATTATAGGTAAAATTTACAATTGCTATAATTATCAATGCAATACTGAATTTTTGAAGAAGATAAGAGAACATTAAGAGTTTTACCCTATCGAAATATTAACTTGTGTTGTATTTTCTCTTCCACACATTGTATTGGTATTTGTCTTGATATTCATTCTGTGATACTAAAATGTCTGTGTTTATATGCAATTTTCTTAATATTATTTTATGCCCAAGTACTCAGTTCCAGAGGAAAAATATCACCACTTTCTCATCAGCATCAATTGCTCCGAATTGCACGTAAATTATTTAAGTATCTCTTACCCCAAAGTTTTAGTTTCTAAATTTCTTATGTCTTCTATGTAAAGCTCTGGAACTGGAATATCACTTGTAATTTGTTTAAATTTGGAGCAAGAAATTTGGTCTTACTCGAGCACTAGACAGTCACTCTGTAGAGAACAACTGAGAGAAAGTTTAACCCTAACTGTGGTAAATATTTGCAGACAGAGTATGTCTCTGGGAAAGGCCCACCAGTGACTCATTTGTAGCTGCTGGGCCCAGAGACTGAGGCTTGTGCGTGTCCCTCAGAGGAAGAAACCAGGTAGGACCCGCCATCTTCCACTTTACTCCACTTGTATCAATGTGCTTGGTCTTATCTATGAAATTAATTTGGCTTGATCCTGTTCCTGAGAAACCTGAAGTAGCTGTCTATAAAAGGGACAGACCACAGTGCACTGCTACAGTTTGCATCGTTCTGCTATCATTCCCCTACTAGACCATCTAGTTTAGATTTCTCTGAAACTTTACTAGCACTTACCCTACTCACCGTGCGATGCCCCTGGGACATCTCAGGCACACATCCTTAAGACTTTAGTCCTCTGGCTACCTTTAGCTCCTCATGCCCTGGCTGTAGTTTCTGTGCATGAATTTATGGTTAAAATTGGCCAGAGGAGTTTCAGCTGTGCCTATTGGATCACCTGAACAACCGAAATACTCCTCCCTTCCCATACATTATATAGCTTCAGCTTTGCCTTTTCCTGATCATACCTTCTCACTTCTGATATTATGGTGATTCCATTTCTAACTCAATGGTCTCTTATAAGGCGACTATAATGACCGTACCTTTAAGGTATTAAGTAAGTTTAACGTGCCTATCAGTAAAATCGCCCTACTTTGGGAAGCACAGAATGTAGAAGTATATTGTACTGTATTTTGGGAATGGGAGTGGCATTTCCCAAAGGGTCACTAGGAAGACAGCGGATAACCGAGCTTTTTCTTCCTTTGAGCCTGTTGATTTCTAGACCTGTGCTTAGGACTTAAACTCTTGAGTAACAAATACTTAGCAAAATCGAATTCTAAGCTTGACAGGTATCATCAGCAAACGTCAAGAACCTAACAAAGATGGATGATACCTTAAAACTCTGAACTTACATGACCCTTTTGAGTTGATGTAGTTCAAGAAAGGAAATATGTATCTTTCTCTGCATCAAATAATTATGGTCCATTACTGTCCCCCAGGAGGAAAGAAGGAAATGGAATTTCTTAGGATATCTGAACAGAGTATTATGGCACTCTCGATATTAGGGATGTTTAAGTATGACTTTATTTTTATATCCACATTGATGTGAAATTTACTACCGTATGAAAATTTTAATTTTAGAATTCTCTGCTTGCTCAATTATTGTTTATAGGTTTTTATTTTACCTATTGTAGTGATGTATAAAAGTATTAAACTATGATTATTAATTTATTTTTCTTTAACTCTGTTGTATTTTATTTTATACCATTTTGAGCTATCTTATATGTAGAAACAGCCCCATATTGTTAAAATTCTTGTTGAATAAATGTTTTCTTTTTAATTTAAACATGTCGTGTAGGTACATTTGTCTATATATTTTGGAACATGTTTCAATAATATAGAGCTATAATGCATATGAAAAAGGAAATGAAGCTCACATTAATTAGAACAGAGAGATATGCTTTTGGAAGTATAAATATCTAGGTCAAGCAATTCAAATGCTAAGTAGAACAGTGAAAATTAAACAAAAGGAAAGTTAGTAGGAGCAAATGCAACCTCAACAGTTAAATTTCAGTGGTATACAATAAACCTCCCCTCCATCTACAAGTATTCTTTTGCTTCCTGACAGTAACTAAGCTTCTTACATTGCCACCATTTAAAAAATTCAAAAAGAGAATAAAAATTTTCCCAAGAATAAGTAAAGACAAAAGAATTCTACACCTTAATTTGAATTATTCAAACATCTTTATGAAGGTTTCAGCAATGTGTGCATACTGATTCAAAATAGGTAATTTTGTATTCTGAGAGTAATCAGTGAGGGAAAAAACAGAATAGAAATGTTTGTTCAGTAATCAAATTAGAATTGAGGAGATGGAACTCAGGTTTTTATCAGTGTTCTCTTGAATTGCCATTTCCTTTAAAAATCCATGCTATGCTCCCGATTTCCAAAGCTTTCTCTTTCTCCTATCACAGAGATATTACAAAATACTTTCTCTGTTTTATGGTTAGATGCCACATATGAAAACTGGTTCTTCATAAGGAGAATGAAACTTCTGGTACCAGTTAGGTTAGAATTCCACATAGCTGGGCATACAGAATCAGTTTCATGGGACTCACTATCAAATTGACAATTTAATATCACCATGTCAATTTTTTAATACAATTGATATAGCCTATGTTATCATCCTCTTCTTAAAAGAGTAATGGAAGAAAGCTGTAAAATATTAAATATATGGCTCTGCTTGAAAAGTATAATAACAGCTCGTACCTTTTGAAAATTTTAAAAGGTACTGAGACAGAGACCTGGGAGTACACTGTTCAGCTTCCCCTTGCAGAAAGATGCTGCTGTGTAGAGTGGAATCGGCTGACATCCACAGCTGTTGCACATGCAAGATTCATTTCAATCCTTATGCCAACCCCGAGTGTCAGCACCATCCTTGAATTCTTCCAGGTCAACAGCTTGGAAGAGTAGAGGTACTACTACCTCTGAACCTCCCTGTCCAATGCAGGACTCTTCTAATAAGTGAACTATGTTTTTAGTCTCTTCATGAGGCTGGGCGCATCTTCTCAGAGCCACGGAGCAGTCTAAGGCTTTGCAGGACCTACCAGTTTGCCCTCTCTCTCCTCACAGGAGTCAGATCTGAATCACTTCCAGCAGCTCTCTTTTCTGTTCCTACTTATTTTTCCTTTATGGTTACCAAAAGTCCCCTCGATACCTCACAATTTCCACTTCGAAACCAGTCTTGGCACCTGTTTCCTGGAAAACTTCCATGGACACATGGACTCATATTCAAGTTAAATCTAAAGACAAACACAGTACAACATCTAACAGTTTATTTGGGTACACAGCGATTCACGAGTTGGGCCGCTCTACACTGAAGGTGGTGCAGGGGTCTGCCTAGGGAGCAAAGGCAGCGTTTATAGGATACAAGTAGAAATGTCAGGTTGTTTACAACCGTGTAATTGCCTTATTTGATCCACCTTATTGGGTAGTTCCTGGTTACATAATTGTAGTTCTGTGTCAGCTTCAGATTGTTTAGTCTTAATTTTCATTTTTCTTCATACTGGTGTTTACACGAAATAGCTCATGTTTACTTTTGTTTGTATCTGCAATTCCAGCAAGTTTAAGGTGAATTATGAGACCTAACTGCTTTGTCTGTTCAGGCATTTTTTTGTTTTGATCTCCGTTTTAATTTACTTTAGTACATCAATTTTTTTTTAAATTGTTCAAAATCTTCAGTGGTTTCAGATGTAAGTCAACGAACACGTAAGTTATCTTGTATGTAAGAAGTGAAGAAGAAACTCAAATTGGAGCCCAAAACGACTAGCAATAGAAATTCTTAAGTAATAATATGATCAATTAGCTTTTAAAACAGCTAATACTGTGTGTCAGTTCCTTATGTGCAAATTGTCTGGCTCATGCATTTAAACTTGGATAAATACTCTGAGATTGGCTCCATAATTAAATAGAGTTTTTGTCCCGGAAGCTGCAGAATTAATTTCCTACATGAGAAAGAACTAGAATAGAGTTTTAAGAAATATTTGACTTTCATGATGGTAAAAGAAACATCTCCAAAATTGTAACTCCATATATAAGTTAATACAAAGCTTGTCTTGCTTCATTTTCCTTTCAATTCTCAACATAGATAAAGACACTTTAAAACACAATTCTCTGCCAGGAGAGCAGTAATCTTTTACTTAAACTGAAAACCAAGAATCATGAAATATTTCAGGAAACCAGCAACAAGAAAAAAGAAAAATAGACTGAGTAAACAGAAGAGAACAAACTGAAAGTTTGAAACAAGACAACTTATGTAGTTTTCTACCTTTAACTATGTATGTGTGTGATAATAAATTAATTTTGATATAATGAATTGATCGTTAGTATCTTCAAAGAAATGGTAAGATGGTGTATACAGTAAGATAGTGTTTAACCCTGACAAGACACCTGGAAAGAGAAAGATAACTAAATACTAAGGTAGACTAAAGAAAACCAAACATGTAACATGTTAAAAAAAAAAAAGAAAAAAAAAAGAAAACTTGATGGCACTCCAAAATAAAATAATTCCAACTTACTAGTCTCTTTGTGCAGGGTATGATAATCAGATTTAGAAATGATTTCCAGATCATATCAAGCCTGCTTTGACGGAAACATGATTTAAAGGTAAAATCAAGCACATGAAGCTAAATCCTTAGCTAAAGCCTCAAAAAAATGTAAGATGTCATCCTATAAACCATTAAAACAGAAAAGCAGCTTGCAGAATTAGGGTCTCTTGCATGATTTCACTAATTTTCACAAGGTCTCTAAAAATCTCTTAATTGAACAACCCAAGTAACACAGATAACTCACAGATTATTTGGAAAAGTTATTTGGTAGGAAAATTATTTGGACTGAATAGGGAAGATATAATTGTAAAATAAAAAATACTTTAAATTCGCAAGTAACTATTTATAGGCATTAAAAGGGATGAAAAAATTGCTCACATGAAACATGAGATGCATAAGATGCATGTTACGTTGAAGGATGACTAAACCAATGGCAAGAACCCAAAACTCAGAGTTGAACAAGATTCGTGGAGAACATTCCCAGACAGTAGAGTTGAGATCAAGAAAATACAAACATTACCTCATCTAGATTTCAGTATTGCTACTGATAGCTTTTGCCTCTTTTCTTTCCAATGGGGGTTTCTACAGTGGTTACCTTCTGTTGATCCCACACGTATTACTGACTTTGCTGTAACTGGGATAGAATTCATGGCACATGCCTTTCAAAGGAAGAGTAGCTCACTTAGATCCCAATTTTCAGTGAGTTCAGTTGAATGGCAGCTGACTCCAGGGCAGAAGTGCCCAGTGAAAGGGCCCAAAGTAAATGAAGGGAACCTATTCATCCCATTGCAACCAGGAAAAATGGAGAAGCTGGGAAAAATAATACACCCTTCCAGGCCATGTCCACAGTGAGTCATCTCCACACTGGCTTCCTCTCCTAGGAGCACAGTTAGCCACTGAATTCATCAATAGATCATCCACTGGTGACCACAGCACTCATAGAATCTAATTAACTTCCGAATCCATGAGACATCAGAGGACATTTTAGATCTAAACCATAACAATTTTCCCTTGAACTGCAAAAATTTTATACCTATTTCATCATGCATTTACTTCATCATTAAGAGTCTTTAACCATCCACAGTCTTAACAGTACCAGCATTGCTAAAAAGCCCATGTCCAAAGTTTCCTCTGAGACTCAAAGAAAATTCTTAGTTGTGAGTCTCTGTAAAAATAAAAAATAATAAATTGGCACAGCATAAACGTTCCTGTCCCAAAATGGAGAAATAGGTGGATAGAAATTGGAACAAATCAAGACCAAAATCTAGCAGGCAGACATTAAATCCTGTATCTCCATGTCCAGAATCTGGGGCAAATTCTGGTAAGGTACGAACTCTGAGGATGTGGATAGCTCAATCCCCGTGGCATTGCCAGTTGCATCCTAAATGGCTCATCCCTCGGGCTTGCTCTGTTTACTGCCTGTGCCTTTCTTCCACAGAGTATTCCCATTCCCGCCATATCTAATTTCCTGGAGTTTCCACTGGATTTCGGCTTCACTGTCAGAGATTCACACATTGCACTCTCATGGGCACATTGCCCTTTCATGGGCACATTGCCTGGCCCTTTGAGTCTTGCTTTGCTGTCTTTGATATCAAGTCTTGCTTGGATGGCTTAAAGCCTCTCTAACACTGAAACCATTGAATTCTGCATGTTTGAAAAACCAGCACAAGGATGATGCCAGTCTGCGGCCAGTTCAAGCAATAGCTGGACATCTTGGTAGCATAACTTCAGTGGCCTGCGAATGCCTATAAAGCTGAGCGACGTGAATAGATCCCAGGGAATCAAGTTCCTAGGGGATTCTTCTGCAGTAGGAAACCAAGTGTTCTCTTCTCAAATGAATGACTTACACTTTTCACTTCTACGTCTATGATGGGCAAGGCCTTTGCTGATTCCTGAGATGCCATCAAACCACTTTTCTCAATGTCTTGATGTAAAGTATTTAACTTTATTTCGATGCTAGTCTTTTTCAGCAATTGTGATTTCAGGAGCCCCAAATTTTCAAGCATTTCCTTCTAGCCAAGCTAAAAGTCCACTAAATCATTGAACCCAATTTTTTTCTCTGATTTGCACTGCTAATCTGACTACAAAAGGCCAGCAGTACCCATGCCACAGCCTGAATATTGGGCTGCTGTGAAATTTCCTCCACAAGGTCATTTAGTCCACAACCTTTAAACTCAGTCTTCTGAAAAGTCTGAGAACATGGGTAAGAGATCCACATGCTTTCTGCCAGAATGTGAAACACATGGCCTGAATGTGACATATACTTTAATTGCCAATGGAGCACTTTCTTCCTACTTGTGCCTTCTGAGCCTAGTCTTTACTGTCTGCATTCCTATTAGCATTCTGGTGTTCTGAGCTCTTACCAGAAGCACCTATCAAGTTCTGCTCACAACAATCCAGGGCTTCCTCAGCCAGCATCTCCAAACCTTTCCAAGCTCCTCTAAAAAGCCAGTTTCAAAGGCTTCTGAACCACATGATCACGTATAGTCACAGGAGCAACCCTACATCTGCAGTACCAAAACCTATCTTCATCAATTTGCCATTAGTGAAACAGAGTAGAGCAGGAGAGGTTTATTTGTCACAAGTGTCTAATTGGTCCAGTCCAAAGTCAGCTGGCTCTAAAGAGAAATGCATGAAAAAAGCACCTATTGGAGGAAAGCTGCTCATCCATGGTGATTAGTTAGCAGGAAGAGGAAGGAGGAGCCACAGACAAGAATATAACTTTCTAGGTCACACTCACAGTGACCTACTTCAAACTAGTGCCACCGATTAGTATCTTTCCCCACGATCCAATCAACTTGATACTTTAGGGGACTATTTTAGATATAAACCATGACACCACTGCTGTCTATTAAGAACAACAGGGAGCAGCCCTTTGGCTGTATGTCAGTTTAACAGACATGGCATTCAGGAAGCAGTTCCCAAAGTATTACACTCAAGAATTTCCACGTGCCCCAGATTCTATAATTAGATGGAAGGATCCTGACTCACAAACGTGACACTTGTGATGTAACAGGTAAGATTCTTGGAAAGTTCTTGAAAATAATTGAGTGATTTAAGAATGAGGGAGAAGTGTATTTTGTGGTCAGTAAGTAAACTGTCATTATTAAAATATATTCAGTATATGAATTGATATCCTTTATATAATTTGCTCTCTATGAATATGAGTTCCATCTGTGTCTATTTACTGGGAAGGTATAGTTATATATGTTATTCATGTAATTTTCTTTATTTCATGGATTATTCATATAATTTTTCCTGTTTCATGCTACTATAAATATTTCAGTAATTTCTAGATTTCCAAATATCATAATCACATTCTCTGAGATTCAATGAATAAAAGAATGTTTATTTCTAAAACATTCACAATTTTTTTAAATCAATTGATGTAATACGAACGTGGTAAAGTTGGTATCACATGTGAATCTGATCCAAATATAGAAATAAAAATGAACCCCCTTGGGTCTGGGGATTTAGCTCAGTGATTAGAGTGCTTGCCTTGTAAGCAAGGGCCTGAGTTCCATCCCGGGCACCACAAAAAAAAAAAAAAAATGAACCCCCTTATGAGGCAAATAGTTTTCCTGAATAAATCAATACATCTTTTAGACATATAAGGATATTAAAGGTAGGAAAAGCTTGTATAAATAAGAAATAAACTGGCGAGTAGTTCATATTTTGAATTGTAACATTTTGAAAAACATTTTCTTTCAGTGTTATTTTATTTTTCAGTTTTTGACATATTAATTAGCAAGTTAAAGCACAGGAATAGAACAAAAACAGTATATTTAACTATGCATCAATGAACTATTCTATAATTAATTATCATATTTATTTGAATGATCAATGTTCACTTAATTTGATATAGAGTTTATAAATATTATGCACTTTTGGGGTCTAGTAAGGCAAAATATGAATAAGTAAGTGAATGCTATTTAAACAAAAGTCTGTTAGTAATAGAATGACATGGTTGTGATCTTTTTGCATATTCTCACATCCTCTTTTCTCACAAATGTATAATAAATCAAAATTCAGAATAGTCAGAAAATTTATCTCTTAATTTGATCATATTTTATGTTTTTATATTTATATCTGAAGACAACATAAAATATTTTCAATAAAGTATATAATACCTCCACACACAACAAGTAATCTAATTGTTTATCTCACAGGCTTCCAATTCTGCTAAAGATTCTGTTTAAAACAAGACATTTTTCTGTCTTTCGAATTGCACAAAAATAGAATGAAATGAGCAAAATTGTATTCGGGTCCATTTTAGGTGTTAATGTTCCTAAATGGCAACTGAGTTCTCCAGTTTTGATTGTTTTCCTTCACATGGAGAAAGAATACTCCAGAGAAATAAAAGGATTTCTAGCACTAAGTAAGCAGCATGAGTCCATTCAACTGACCACAGGATGCTGCTACATCTCTGCTGGATTAAAACTTCAAACCCATTAAACAGGCTGGAAGCATTATAACTTCTGAAGTCAAAAGTTCAACGGGGAGTGTTGGAGGATGCTTCCTGCCTGGAATTTTTCTAATTCCTAGATGCAGTTGTCACTTCTTAGGGCACAGTTGTCAATAACTGCGGTGATCCCTTTCCATGGCTGGACAGATAAGAACCTGATTTGCTCCACTAATTGGTGCAGTGGCAGCAACTCTGAAGGAAAAATAAATAAATAAACAGGGCTGTGAAATCTAGTGATATATTTTCTTTTTGAAACCAGGAAATATTATGTTGATGAAGTTCTGCATGGTGTTGTGTCTTTGATCACTTACCTTTTCCTGCTGATTATAGGTAGCTCTGAGGCGAGACAAAACAAATCAGTCACACTTTGTGAGATGACGACTTTTTTCTCTTGTCATGTAGGATAAGTGAGGAATTAACCACGGACTACTTCTCAATTTTTCTAGCTGTGTATTTAGCAAGCATTATTTCAAATGCAATAATCTTTGAAAGTACTGCATTATGATGATCGCATTTTCTTAATAGTCAGTACATCCACCACATTTTAGGAAAAGTATTTTTTATCTCTGCAAAATTTTAATGTCTATATATTCATAATTTTTGTTAACTAATTCTTTTTTTTTTTTTTTTTTTTTTTTTGTGGTGCCAGGGATCGAATTCAGGGCCTTGTGCTTGCAAGGAAAGCACTCTAATCACTGAGCTAAATCCCCAGCCCAATAATTTTTGTTGATGTATGTGTCTGTTGCATGTCTACCCATTCAATGAAAACAATAATTATTAATTGCTGCTCATGCTACTGCATATTCCCTGGGCATCCAATACATGAATTATTTAGGCACTTTAATATTGTAATTTTGTTTTAGGAATAGTTCTGTAGATAGTGTAAATACATAAATACTTTTAATGAATATGCTCCGCTAATTCTAAAAATAATTTCTTGTTCTGATTTTTATAGGTATTAGATAAAATAGACATGCTTACCAGAGAAAATAAGTCCAAAGTTTGTAGGGTCATTAAATTATGTTCTTTTTTGTCTTTTTCAATTATGTTGTGATTAATATATATATTTATAATACACAGTATAAAATGTACTGTTTTATCCACCTGTAATTATATTCTTATTTTTGTAATTATATTCTTAAATCTTACAAATGTGAGACTTTCAGAACAATGTGTATGGATTTTTGGAATGCCACCTTTTCTCCTCTTGTTGTTCTAAATGAAAATTTTACTAATATAGGAAAATAAGCCAATAAAATACTTGTATAAAAATCTTTGAAACAAAGTGTTGGGTGGTTATATAAAAAATTAGGCCCTTGAAGTTTATAATTAGTTTAAAATCAAGCTTTTTTTACAGCTTGTGACCAATCAGAGTTTAAATTATTTATTTAAGCTGCCTCTTGCTACAAGCAAAGGGATGGAAATTAAGTATGATAGTCATCATCTGATACAAGTTAAGGAAGGTGAGTTTAAGGTCCTGTACATTTTTTCTGGTCTAAATGCAGAGTAATGGTCCAAATCAGAGCTGGGTCCCCAGTGCCCGGGTGATAAATTCCAGGTTCTCTTCATTTATCTTCATAGTCAACGGGAAGGGCTTTCACACGAGGGTTGTGGAATAGAGCACGGTTACCATCTCCCCATGGAAAGCGCTTGGTCCCTATGCGGAGGTGGGGATGGGCGATGAACTCCGGGCTCTCCACCTCTCCATGGTGCGACTTCAGGAAGACATTTGGCGCGCTCACTCCCACCCCGGGGAAGGCCACCAAACAGGTGAGGACCTTCCACGTTCCAGCTGGGCCCCCTCGCCCTGGGCGCCCCTCCACAGAAGCCGGCCACCTGCGAGCGGGACCAGCCGAGAAGCCCAGAGACTCGGGACGCAGCTCCTGCTGCCACCACCATTTTGGACCTGCATCACCCGCTTTTTTTTCAAAGAGCATATAAAAGTAATATATACAAACATTGATTTAATTAATTCTTTAATTGAAAGGCATTAATCGAAAACAAGTTTCTTCTCTGTTAACTTTCAAAACACTACAAGCACAAAGAAATTCAAACTTTCTGTTTTTATTTCCAAACACATATATTTTAGACCTACTTATTGAATTATAAAATTTACAGTATTACTTTTTTTCTTTTTCTTTTTTCTTTTTTTTTTTTTTTTTTTTTTTTTTTTTTTTTTTTTTTTTTTTTTTTTTTTTTTTTTTTTTTTTTTTTTTTTTTTTTTTTTTTTTTTTTTTTTTTTTTTTTTTTTTTTTTTTTTTTTTAGGACAAGGTCTTGCTATGTAGCGCAGGCTGGCCTTGAACTTGCAGCGATCTTCCGCTGCAGCCTCCTGAGTGCTGGCATTATAAATGTGCGCCAGCGTATCAGGCTCAGTTTTAGTTTTAAGAATCACTTACAGTGAAATTTTCCTCTAACCACTGCTATCTATGTACATTTTAGACTGCATTTTTCAGCTTCGTATTAATTGGGTGGTCACACTTTATGTTCTTTAAGTGAAGTCAACATAGTGAGTAAGAAGTGAAAGCATTGTGAAAAATGTTTGTTGTTCCTGGAGTTAATATGTGTTACGTTTATAAAAATTTCCCAGTTTTTCCTCAGAGCACTAGCATTTACTTATGGTAACAAAAAATCTTCGCATCACCATGCACTTGTTTTCTGACCAGTGAAGCTTGGGAGCTGCCGGAGTCCCTGCCCTGTGGCTCCTTCAGTCTCTGCTCCAACCCAGCAGTGGTCCTGCTGTTTCGTCCCCACTCTTCTGTGGCATATTCTCCAGTTTGTGGACCATATTTTTCCTTTACTAAATATATTTAATATAGTATATCAATATATCTAAATTTATTCTAAATTCATAAAATATATCTATATACATTTAATAAATTATATAAACATATTTAATATAATATCGTAATAAAGGACATTGGCAAGCTACAACTTTCTGAATATTGATTAAATACTTTTATCGTCCTCTTATACTTGATTCATATATATACTTGGCATAGACGGCTAAAAAGAAAATCATTTTCTCCCAGTTTCCTTACAGTTATAAGTCAAATTCTAGCTTGTAGTGTTAATAAATCTGTCCCATTCTGATTTTTGGTATTTTAAATATGGCCCAGAAGATATCAAGAACCGAATTCCTCTTTTTCTACCATGTCCGTACACCCCTGGTTTCACTGAGTATCTTCAAATCAACACTTCTGTTTGTTTGTCTGTCCGGACATTGCCACTGAGTGAAGCTCTGTTGGCTTCTCTGCTTGCTTCTCACCTTTCCATCAGGAAGCACCCAAGTCCAGCGAGAAACACCAGCTCGTGCTTTCTCTCCTCTTTCCTTTCTCTGCGTGATCTTTGTCTCTAATATTCTGACTCAGCAGGTTTCCAAATTTTCAATAGATATACGTAGTTTTAAAAAACACTTCAAATTTCTGGCAGCATTTCCCCCCAGAAATTTAGTTTTTTAAATGCTGCACCAGCAAACCTCTAGGCAATAAGTTTATGTTGGCACGGGGGCAGCAAATTTGAATCTATGTTGAGCCAAACTAAAGTGCGAAGTGTGTTATTCAGCTTCAACCAACCGCAGGTAAAAATAAGAAACAAACAAAAGCCCCACCCCTGTATTTATCATGTACATCCTTTCTTATCATTATTCCCTAGATGACACAGTGTAGAAACTATTTGCATAGGATCTATGCTGTGTTGGGTATGATGAGTCTAAAAATGGTTAAAATATATGGAGCACGTGCATGTGCTATCTGATAATGTTATGCATTTATATAAGGGGTTTGGATGTCATTGGATATTGGTACCCAGTCCCCTGGGAATGTCTGTATCATACAGATGCTTCTCAGGTTACACCTGGGGCTATGTGCTGAGAAACCCATTGCAAATTGAAAATATAAAGAAAAATGTGTTTAATAAAGGAGAGATGATGGGAGTTAGATCTTTCTCAAATGAGAAGGGAACCAAGAAATGGAGGCAGAGAAGAAGGAAGAGAAGGAAAAGAGATGAGAAAAAGCAATGAAGATGTGTTAGGTACTAATTCCATGCAACAAATGTAAACATTATGTACTGCAAACATGTGTTAATAAAAAGGCTTTTAATACACCTAACATATCAAGCACCATATCTTAGCAACATGGTACGGATGGTCCCCCGCTGATGATAGTTTAACATACAGTTTTTTACTTTATCATGATGCAAAAGCTACACACATTCAATGTAAATCGTATTTTCAGTTTTGAAGTTTGATCGTTCCCCACACTCACAATATGCAATGTGATTATAATGGAATGCCAAGAACTCTCTAGGTGGAAGGGTACTTCCTTCGTGCGTCCCGCACTGTTTGTTACCCAGTTGTTCTATTGGCCAATGAGGGGCTCCTCTTGCCTGAAAGAGGGCTGTCCTGACTAGCTCTAACAGTGGGAAAGATCAAAACTTAAAATTTAAGCTGTGATTTTATTATACCACTGTCGAGTCTAAAATCTCATGTGGATTTTCTGTGTTTTAAAATTTGTTAATCCAAGGTTCGAGGAAAATTTATACTCTTAAACAGAACACTAAGCTGATAATCAAATATATCAATATATATCCTAACATATAAAAAGAAAATTAACTGGAAAATTATTAGGAAAATAAAGATATATATACATTAAGAACTACCTTACCACTCACAGTCCTTAGTAAAATTAAAGATCAAGTGTCTAGCAAGGTGGCCTCAATAAATTCTGATATTTTCTGTAGTGAATTGTAGACAAATATGAGAATTAGCATACTGATGTTATATACAAACCTGCCTGAACCAACGGTGATCGAGACATAAAAACAACCTCAGTTTAGGGTTAGGGTTAGGGTTAGGGTTATTTGCTCTAGTTCAAATTATATAAGGTCAAATACAGCCCAAACTAATGCTTGATTAGTATGCATTAGCTATACAGACTTAGTAGATAGCCACAGAGCTGGACTTCTGTGAAAATGTTCTTTCTAGCAGGGCATAGGGTGCAGGTCTTCATTCCCAGCACTTTGGGAGGTTGAAGCGGGAGGATTGCACTCAAAAAAGAAAAAAAAAAAAAAATGAAATGAGATGAGCATGCAACTTGTGAAGGCCCTGTGTTCAAGCCCAATACTCTAAAAAAATGAATAAATATAATTATTCCTGGGCTATGTTCTGTTCATATGAAATACTTATGAAGCTGTGTTGTTACCATTCATTTGTATATTCTTATGTATGTGTTGTGCTTCAATCAAATAATCATATATAGTTACAATAATTCAGTAAAAGTGCTTACTTCCAGACAAAACCAAATCAACGACTGTCATCATTATGGATAAATAAATTTTGCTTTGATTTACACTTCACAACTTCCTAAAATTTTCTGAAATGATTTCTCTGTATTTCAATAGTTACTATTATTTTGAGCACAGGAAAAAAAAATTGTTTTTCTAATGCTCTGTGCCTGCCCACACATACACACACACACAAACACACGCACACACACACACACACACACACAGAGAAACACACACAAACACACAGTATATGTTTATATAAATAGATATGTATGCTTATATTTATGACTATTTTTCTAGATAGAAGTAAACACCCATTCTAGAGACACAACAGGCTATTTTTGCATCATTTCTGCTTTTACAGAGCTTGTTGGTCAAATAAGTAGGACATGCTGTTTGCAGGGGTCTATTCACTCACAGGGTGGGTGCTTTCCAGTTGATATGTTGGATTGTTTTTCTGTACACAATTCAAACCCTGGAATTTTGTAGCTTTTAAAGGACGACCTAAGGTAGATTATGTCTTCACCAGTAAGCCTGCCAATTTCTATCTTTTTAGAGTATAAGAGATAAGAGATAGGTTGAGAACCAGGGGAAATCTTCAAAGAAATGTAAAGAGAGCCAGGACAGGGAAAGGAGAGTGAAAAATAGACATCAGAGGGAAAATATTTTTGTTATGCATCAGCTGTTTCTTGAGTGGGTAAGTATGTTTTCAACTTCAAATCCTGTGTTGAATCAAAAACCCTTCCCAGAGCTCTGCTTCCTGCTGATGATACTATTGTTGCACATTCTTATTCCAGCTGAGTGAGGTTTGCATTTTTATAAGGTCTGATTATAAAATGAATGACCTTAAAACCAATGCTACCAAGAGGTGACTGCCAATGGCTTTAGTCTGAAATATAGTGGTAGTAAGATATGTAGATCCACTCAACCATGAGTTCATACCTTTCTCTATCTCATTTTACATCTTAGTGGTAAAATTGTATTGTCAAGATGCACAATAAATTATCTGGTACTGAGTTTTTTCTACTCCTACATGTTACAATACCTAAAATTTCAGAAACATATTTTTCAGACCTAGTAAAAATATGTTCAAAGCATGGAGTATTTCAGAAAATGTGGACTTACATTTTCTTTCTTATATTGTTCAGACAAAATTATTTAAGTTTCTCCATTGTTGATGTACCTGCTCTTTAATACCTGCCTCTTATTTAGCTGAAAATGTCATATATCAAGGTAATATAGTGGGTAAGACACTAAATTAAATAATTCACAGACTGAAGAAAATATTAAATATAGGATGCAGCATGCATCACATGGAGTTTAAGGTAAGCAATGAGTAGAGTTTGGGTTAATTTATTGAGTATTGTCCACATATACAATTTCTTCAGTGTATTGCTAGTGTTGATAAAATCAAACTTCCATTTCATTTGTTTGACTCTTTTAAGCATTATAATGTTTTCCACAGATACTTCAATCAGAGGTATAGAAACTTCAATATCCTTCTACATTACTGTAGAAATAAATTTCATTTTAAAAGAGGAGAGAATGTTTACTTTTGTCATGTTTAACATGTAAAATCTCATATTGTACTCTGCAGACTGATCTTCCTAGCATTTCTAAAATGAAAATATTCATGTAAAATATATTTTCAAAGTTTATTGGTATTTCCTGTTCTATAAGACAGCTATACATTTCCATTTTAAAGACTTTCATGATTTGTCTTTCTATATTTTTTCTTCTCTGTAGTTATCTATTGCACATCCTAGTCTCTATGCTAGAAGCCCCTAAGTTAGATAGAAATTAATACACAGTTAGAGAGGGACTGGGCTCTCAGCACAAATAACAAAGTCATCAGAATTGTGGATGGAGGCACATCTGAGGCAGACCAAGATGAAGGTGCAGAGACCAGGACTACAGGCCTCTCTAAGAGATAAACAGTAAATTGAAATTATACTGTACTTAGCATTGGCTGGCCCAGTAAATCCAAATCGGCCTCAGTGACCCAGGTGGGTGACCAGAGTATCTGACCGTCCCTTCCCCAGGGTGCCTTTGGTCTCTCCATATACCCTTGATGCGTGCTTGCCTCGTAGCCCTGGTGGGTCTATACCTGCGACCCAAAAGGCTGGTTGCAATAGGACCCACACTGCACCCATGCTGTGACTTTATTATACAGATTAGCCCTGACCAAGGGCCTTCGCAATCACCGTGTTCCAGACCCCTCCTGAAAATCTGGGTGCTACTCTTCTCTCCTCATTTCCAATAAAACCCCTCATTTCTTCCTTTGGCTTACACCTTGATTCTTTGATGTGCAGGACCATGAACTCAGCACATCTGACATCTAATTGAAAAGGAGTTTCTCTCTCCTACATCATCTGGAGTTTCTCTCTCCTACATCATCTGGATCACATTTTAGAATGTTTGACAGCTTCCCATTTCTCCACACACCCAAACTTGGCATAATTTCAGCTTTAATCACCTGGTGAATTTCCCTAACTTCTTTCAAAGACTTGGTTTGAGCATATCCTCCTGTCTAATAAAAACCCCAAATACTGTTTACCTTAACCACTGAGTTATTTCCACTTGATTCAAGCCTGTCATTTCCTCAGTGGCCACCATATTGACATCTTTGTCATAAACAAAGTACACCTATACGTGAGGAACTGTTTCTCACAAAACTTTATTATTCAGTCACATTTATCAAGAGTTTTACCACCAGTGCAGTGAATAACAAATTTGGTATAACACATTTTCCACCATAGTTTTTCTTTATGATTTTCATGGTTCTTTTTGGTTGGCATATATACTTTGCAATCTGTATGTTTTAGAAAGAAAGTTTCAATATCCCTACTTTTCAGATTTTCTTTGGGATTACATTCACTATTTAGGTCAATTTGGGAAAACATATATTTGCACTACTGCAATTTCCATATTTTTAAAATGGAAAATCTTCCTATTTATTTGGAATCTCTATATTCCTCTTAATAAATTTGTATAAATATACTATAGAGAACTTGCACATTTTTATTAGGCACATTTTATGATTTCATGTTTTTTAGAAATAGGTCCCGCTTTATACTTTGTCTTATACAGTTCAAGATAAATCAACTTTAGCTAGTTGGATATATAATTTTTTAATTATTTACCAATGAAATTTGCATTGTTCTTATATTTAAAATCTGTTTTCTCTAAGCAGAAATAATTTAATGTGCTGTGGAAAGCTATTCCTTTTAAATTAGCCCTTAAGACTTATCACTGATTTATATTTTTGATATATTTACATTCAAATATATTGTTATAGTATATTATTCTAGTTATTTCTTTCTATTGTATATATTTTCCTTTCATTATTATCTTCTTTCAATCATATTAGTTTATTATCCCATACGATCTCCCATAGTTTCTTTGTGTAGTGGCTATTCAGTGACTATTACCTACCTGTTTTACTTACTAACATTTAATGTAAAATAGTACTTTTTATGGGGTGGTACTGGGGATTGAACTCAGGGCCTTGTGCTTACTCAGCAACTGCTCTACCACGGAGCTAAATTCCCAACCCCATAAAATAGTACTTTTGTCACTTGTGTAAGATTTCAAAACTATTATAGCACTTACTTTCCTTTCCCAAGTCATATGCTGCTTCTGAAATATTTTTCTACTTATCTTTTAATTCAAAATGCATTTTAATTATTTTGCTTTTCATTTATAATATTTTATGCAATTTTTACATATACTCACAGATTTTATATTTCTCACCCTTTATGCATTATTTATACACCCATGATTTTATCCGATTACTTTCCTTTTGACTGAAAAAAGGTATCCTTTATTTTCTTTAACACAGATCTACTGAAGAACAATTTACCGTTTTTATTTATTTGTCTTCCTTATCTCTTCTTATCTCCTGCTTTTGCATCATTTTCTCAATATATTGCACTGTAAGTTAACAGTCATTTTCTCTCATAATTATAACATTTTTACTAACTGGTCTTCCAACTTCTACCGTGTGTGTTAATAAATAATAACAGATCCTGAACTACTGACTCTATTTATACCATTGCTATTGTGTAGGCAATATTTGTTTAATATTTGCTAAATCTTACTCTTTTACTTCCTCTTTATTTTTCTACAATTATAATTTGCTGTGACAAAAATAGGATTTTTCTTTAATTTACCCACTTCAGATTAACAGTGATTTTTGACTGACTACCCTTAGAATGCTTTCAAAAATCTTCAGCCACTTGGATTTTCAAATTTTATTTCTGCCCCAATGTATCTGACAATGATGATACAATTTTATTTATACATATATGAGGGTATATAAAATTTAATACAAATTTTATATGTATATATTTAACTGTAGTGTTCATGAATTTGAATATAGAGGCTTCATTATGGATACTTCCTATTAATTTGTCTGATAAGTTGCTAATTATATCTTTGCCTATTTTTAAACTCTTTTCCATTCATTTCTTTCTTATCTTTACTATACTTTTCAGTTCCAAAATTTCTCTACATCTTCACTATAATTTATCATCACCAAAATATTCCCCTGAAATTTAATTCATTGTATCTTTCGTTATAATGCCTGGACTTTCTGCTTATCCATGTATATTTACTAATGTTTAATTTATATTTCCTTTATGAATTTATATTTTGTGTCATATATCTTGCTTAAATATGCTTATTTTTACCAAGTATAAAATATTCACTATGATGTAGTGATAACTTAACACTTTGAATGATGCTATATCTCTCTGGGAATATTTTATTTTTATTTTAACAAGAATGCGGGCTACAGATGTTTAACTTAATACCAATAAATGATAGATCATCTTTTTGCTGGGCTGTTTACACTTCATTTACCTATTAGTCTGTAGGTCCCCTGGCTAAACTCATACATGCATACAAATTCATACTTTTTCTGGAATTCTGTGAAATTTTCTTTGGTAACTGCCGTTTTTTTTTTCGTTTTGCGTTTTAAATCTCTCTAGCTTTGCGAAACTCATAAAAGTAAACTCAATATCTATACAACACATTTTAAAATATGACTTATCATGGAGTAAAGACATGGAACAGGGCTGGGAATTTAGCTCAGTGATTAGAGTGCTTGCCTTGCAAGCACAAGGGCCTGAGTTCGATCTCTGGCATCACAAAAAAAAAAAAAAAAAAAAAAAAAAAAAAAAAAAAAAAAAAAAGACATGGAACAATGTTTCAGTTTCTTACTCTTTTATGCTTTTGCTCTTGAATCCTACCAGTATGGATTCTCTGTGCTTTGGTACCCTTCCAATAGTATTTTAAAAAGTGTGAACACACAGACAGAGACACATGCACACACATACTCACCCATTTTGTTCATTTTAGCCTGTTGTGTTCAGGTTAGTAGAGTTTGCAATGCAACATAGTCCAACAGTGACAAAATAGAATCCTTAGTATTAGTTACTAATGTGTCACTCCGGTGTTTTTCTGTTAACCTTCATTGAAGCTTAATCTGTTTTGTTTACTTTTTTATAATTTTTGTGTCACTAGCTGATCTCAGAAATGATTCTGGGGAGGTGCAGAGAGGGTATGTGTCATTTGCAGCATGGTTTTGGAACTTCCACAGTATTTTTTCTTCTATAGGGACAGGGCTCCCCATAAGTAGGGAAAAGTTCGGGTGAAGGCCTTATTGGACATTATTAAAAATTATTAGACAATTTTGACCCCTACAGCCAGACTCTGTCTGTGTGATAATCCAATAGTTAGAAACATAAAGGCAGCTAGAGACAAAGGCAAAGGAACTAGTTTGGGGAAGGCCCCAGGTAGTGAGACTAACATGAAAATCACAAACTCCTCCTTTATTTGATCCCTATATCTGCATAACCTGACCCTAGGACACCGACCCATAATCTTACCCTCTGCCAGAAGACAAAGAAAGGCCACGGGGCGAAGAGAAATCCTAGGCAAGGGTGACAGACAAGCCCCAGGGCCAATTGGATTCCACGGGCCACACAAGGAAAAAACCCGATAAAGGAGACTGCAGAGAAGGGTCCGTGAGTACTTCGCTTTCGAACACACCCTACTCATCAGTAGCTATTTATCATCTCTCTTTTCCCTCTTTTTCGCCGTCTTTAAATAAATTGTCTTCTCTTAGTTTAAACTCGGTTTCTGTAATTCTTTACTGTAGTGGGGTTTATGATCTCCGGGAGCTGCATTTTCTAGCAGGGCAGCAGCTCACAGTCCACCTGTGGACATAACCCTGCCATACTTTCCTAGTAGGATTATATAATACTCAAATGAATCTTTATGTCTATTTATAACTTGTGTGTTTCTATTTCTTAGAAACTTTAAAATAGATAATAGTTAAAATAAGTCATGTAATGAGGTTTTGGTTTCTCTTAAAAGATTTTCAGCCATCAGTTGAGAGGTTTTGCTTCCTCGGTTTTTCTCTGAGATCATGGTAGAGTTTTTATACTTCCTCTGCACTGAGGATAGAGATGTCTGAATTTCTCAGCTATCTCAAGGGTCTAGTTTTCTCCTGCCCACAGGAATCCACAGTGTATTATTATAGAGCTGGGACGGGAAATGTACAAGTTCATGTGATTCGAATTTGAGTTAGGCTTGATAGTTTTGGCTTTGACAGGCAGATTTCTGATCCACAGCAGCTATATAGAAGCCACCACCTGTGAAATTAAAACTTAACTGAGAAAACTTCTATATCAAGAGTTAATTTGTTCTAGTAACGAGAAAACATTCAAAGGGGTGAGACTGTAGCTCAGTGGCAGAGCACATACTTAGCATGTGTGAGATCACATGTTCAAGCCATGACATGAGGAGAAAAAAACTAGAAGTGATCTTTTAGGAGGTTAATTATGATGCTAAATACAAGGAGTATTTGTCTATAAAAACTTTTTATTTTCTCTAAATGTGATATTGATATCTTTTATATTTTTTATATTTTGAAATATTCAGTTTTCTCACTTTTAAATACTATGGATTAAATACTATGAATAAATATTCTCTCCTTTAGTGCCTACTTTCAATATTTCAAACTCACTCAGTTTTGTCCTTAGTAATGTACTAATGAATTTTCTTAACAAAAATCTAGATTAAAAATATGATGCTGAAAGAAATTTTTAGCAACATTTAGACTTATGTACTGCTACTCTCCTTTTATATCCACATATTTCTCAGCCCAGCATGAGCTCCGGATCTTAAGTTTTTATATCAAAGCTTCTGATTATCCAAATTTCTTTTCCAGAACCCTCCTAATGTATTTTCTCTCCTGTGCACATCCAAGTAACCATGACTTCTCTCAGTTCTGAAATATTGCAAACTCAAAAAGTATCCCTTTCTGCCATTGCCCACTCATTACGGAAATGGCTTTCTCACCTGAATGAATGTGGTAGTCATTCAGTGCCAGTTGAGAAACATAATAAAGTAGATGTGTCCCCCAAACACTAATTCATTATACTTCACTAGTTAAAACATTGCTGCTCTATCTGGTATCAGGTAAGCTTGACTTCATTCCAAAATGTACACTTATCTCCAATAAAACCAGCTCCTGCTTGTTCTCCTTTACCCAACATGCCTATAAATGCAGGTGTGATTTCTGGTCTATTTCAGGCCAGTTATGATTGTCCTGCATGAATTTGCCGCACAAATGTCAGCCCCTTTATAAGAAGTCCTCTTTTCTGCAAATATACCAAAATGTTACATGTTAAACTGGCACAACTCATTCAAGTCAGGATTCTGAATTATGCAATTAAATGCTGCTAATCAGCTGGCCTTATAGCATCAAAGAGAACAGAAGCAAGCAGAAAATGCTGTCTAGGTAACAGTGCAGTTTAAACTAATCTATAAACTTCAAATTTCAGATCTATATGTAATTATCAAAGTTTAGAATTTACATATCTGAGATTTTAGAAAGAAGAAACTGACATGTTAATAATTATTCCTTTATGTTAACTAAATTTCTTGTATTTATTTTTAATTTTTCTAATTTTCTTTTTGGGTAAGAGGAATGTGTTGTACAGTCTCACAGAAATATTAAATTCATGTGAAAACGGACTGAATTATTTTGAAGCAGAGATATTCAGTGTGGTAGTTTTATGGCAATTTAACATGTTGGTCATTCTTTCTGAGATTTTGTTATCTTTTTATTTTGATATTGTGATGCTAAGACTACACAGCTTCAAAGTGGGCTTGTCAAAGTGCTGGAAACCCAGATGGTATTAGTAATTTATCATTGTTAATCAGCTTCAGGTACTGTGCTGACTTCAGTGGACTACAGAATGGCTGCGCATGCAGTACCTTATGTCACGTACAGGTTGAAAAACTACTTAGCAGAAATAGGCCTTCACTTGTTGAAAATGTTGGTTTAATTTACACTATAAAGCATAGCCTATTTGGTAGAAGGTGCATCATTTAATTTTCCTGTAAAGGGTAACTTGTGAAAACCTGAATTTACTGGCACCATATGTCTAAATTCTTTCCAGTGATGTATGGATTGTATCATAGACAGCTGGCTGGCCGGCTGCAACGACCCCCACACAGCTACCCTAACAACACCTTCCCTGCTAGTCTTTAGGCAAGACCACTCAATATTAATAGCTCAACATTTCCACAAATCCATATTTGATTTCCTGCCTTATGAGCCCAGCTGTTGTTAAAAGTTGAAAGAAATCACTTTGCCTAAATTAACAACATTGTTGACAATCTGTTTTATGATATTTACCCTTGAATCCCACTATGCCTTATAAATTGGAGAGGATTGATTTACTCTGATAGAGGAAGGGAGGGAAGGAAGTGGTAAGGAGGTAACTCACTTGTTCTAAGTAAATGAGCATTTCTAATCAAAACCCAAAGCTGTGTCACTGGACATACTTTCTGTAGTTCTTACTTACCCAGTAACTTATATGAGAATTTCTGACGTCTTGTGCACTTGATAATGTGTATTGAAGATAAAATAAATATATCTCAGAGTAAAGATAGTTCTGTAAGGACAATAAGTCAAACAAAATATTCATTCAAGGGAGCCAAAATTAATGGTTTTGAAAATTCTATCCTTGTCAGAGAACAAATGATGATAAAATTAATAGCTTCAGAGCAAAGATCAAATTCAGAATACTGCCAGGAAAATAAGACTTAAAAAAGTAGCTGAGTGTACCTAAAAAGTGTTTTATTAAATACTTCAGAATGATCAGAGTTGCAGTCTTTATTTTGGAATACTGTCAAAGCAACAAGCTTGAGAAGGATTTAACTAGAAACAACTTGTGAATATGGCTTTCGTACAGTGGAGGGACTCTCAAAAATAATACCCAGGGGCTGGGGACTTAGCTCAGTGATTAGAGTGCTTGCCTTGTAAGCACAAGGGCCTGAGTTGAATCCCTGGCACCACAAAATAATAATAATAATAATAATAATAATAATAATAATAATAATAATAATAATAATAATAATGATAATAATAATACCCAATACTTAGTTCTTAAAAGTGGCATACTCGTAGACACAATTCTGGCTTGGGTTGACGAATAACAGTGCAAATTTATGACAGACACTTGGACTCCTTCAAACTGACATGCAGAACTCAGTTCTGTCTCACCATTAAGTTTTAGGAGCAGATAATCTGCTCTGGTTTTACAGGCACAGATCAAAAATTCTGCACTTATCATGTGGTTGTTCAGGATTTAGAGCTAAGGAGCCTTACTCATACCCTGGTCTGATGCAGATGGCAAGATTCTGAACTTGGAGATTGCACTGTACTGCGAAGAGACTTTGGAAGGATGCAAGCAGAGGGGTGCATAACTTACATGTGGAAGGAACATGAATCATAGGGGCCCACCTGGAGGACTATGATAGGCCACATGGAACAGGAAGAGATCAAGGGTAGGTGCGAACATGGTCCCAGTGATCTTTGCCCTTTCCTATTCATGCCTTACTGTAATCTCATTCCCTCAAGTTCTGGCTGGACTCAGTATTTGCTTCTAACAAAAGGAATAAAGCAGAAATGATGGCCATTACTTTTAAGACTATTCTATCCAAAATTTGAATTTGAGTCTTGGGAACTGATTTAGTCACTTTTCTCATCACTGGGACAAAATACCCAACATCCATAAGAGAAAGGAGGTGGATTTATCTTGATGCAGGGTTTTTAGAGAATTCAGTTCATACTTGTCTGGCTCCAGGGCAAGAGGAGCCTGGTAAAAGAATATGACAGAGAAAAACTGCTCATGTCATGGCTCCCAGGAAGCAAAGAGTGTGCAAAGACCAGGGCAAAGATACAACGTGCCAGGTTTCTACCCTGCTGTCCTGCCTCTACCATCTAGACAACTCCCATTAATAACACATTCAGCTCTGAACTCTTCAGTGGATTGAGGAATATAGCACGCTCATGATCCATTCGCATTCCAAAAACCCACCTCTTGACTCATGAGACTCTTGGGTGACATACTAGATCTAAACAGGAACATTGTTGCTTTTTCTTGACTACCTTATGAAACCAATTTCCACATCACATGCATCACTGTGAAGAAAGTAATACGAAAGACAGAGAACTAATCCCAACCTGTCTGCAAGTGCAGAAGTACACCCACCCTGTTCTTGGTCAAATCCTCAAATGAGACAGTGTGAAGTCCTGATGAGGCTTTGACTGCGGGCTTATGTTGACCATTGCGGTTTCCTGCCCAATAGAAATTGTGCCATAATAAACGTTTCTTATTTTCAGCTGTAAGCTTTGGAAATTCATTATCAATGATATGTAACCGATGAATTCTCCTACTCATTGTAATTACTTTCATCATTCACTGCTAATAATTCACAAGCACATATGTGCACACACATACACAAGGTCCCTTGGATGAGAAAAATCCTTAAAAATAATTAAGGATTAATTATTTTTAATTAATAAAAATAATTTCTTATGTTATTATTTCTCATGTGTTAGACATAAGCGCCCTGTTATAATTTACAGTTTTCATTGCTGTACATATCCCTTATATAACAAAGAAAAAATTAGTGGAGATTGAACAAAAATAACAACAAAAATGAATCAATATCTGTCCAGGGAGTAGTTAGAGACACTTAAAATACAGCAACTACAATTGGAGATAGACTATAACTATGAAAGATGTCTCAGATTTTGAGAATTTAGAAGCAAAATGCTAATGTAAACTATTTTATTGATAATTAGCACTAATAAAATATCCATATAACCAAATGTGATCTAAATTCTGCTTAATCTTTATCAAAACTCCAGCAATGAATTTGCACAGAAATAGAAAAAAACATTCCAAAATGCCATATGAAAAAAGAAAAGACTAAGAGTAATCAAAACAATCTTGAGCAAAACAAATAAACCAGAGGTATCATATTCCCTGAATTCAAAGTGCATTATAAAACTTGTAATCAAACAGTATGTTACTGGGGAAAAAAAAGGGGAAAAATACAGACACAAAAACAAATGAAAAAAGATAAACTCGCATGAACTAGCCATGTGATATCTCTGTATATTAATATTTAAAACAAGATATTTTCTCCTTCATTATCGATTTGGATCACAGAAAACAATATACCTTTCGAGTTATGTGCAATGGTCAGTGATGCGTTATCTAAAATTGGAAAGGAAGTTGTAAGAGCCCAGGTGGATCCCTCTGACTCAAAATGTGTGGAAACTAACATGGACTGGGAGATGGTTGCTGTACATCCTTGTGTGTACATTTTGCATGTGCTAATGCTTCCCACTTCACTCAGGTACAGCTGCCTTTGAATTTTATTGTTTTGTCTTCATGGATGAAATCAAATATAAATACATTGCGTTACTCTAACTCTGCATTTATTTCTGCAGTAGATATAGAAAGGCATATTTGTATTAGAACCCCAAAAAGTGAGCAAAAATGAATATTTGGGAACATGAATATGTGGTAGGGATTTCCATTGCTGAGTGGCATAAATGACACTCACCAGCTCTCTCATTTGGGAAACAATGAAAATAATTGTGCAGCACTCAAAGGACCATGGAATCATTCAAGCTAAAGATATCAATTCAAGAAGAATCAACTAATGTTTTCATAGTACGCTTCTTCGTTTGTGTTTGTAGTGCATAAGTCATGGATCCAAAGCAATTGAAAAGGAATGTTTAGCACACCCAAATCTATGTTCTGTCTCTCCCTGGTCAGTAATACTGAATTTTGAATTTGTTCTCAGAATAATCAAAGTGATTCTTTATTAAAATAGGTGATATTGTTCTTAAAATCATTTTTATGTAATGAAACTACCACACAAGAAAAGGGTAGTCACTATTTCTTATTATCTCTGAGTTAGGCTGTGTTTCCTGGAACATTTTTGACGATGATGAATGTTGTTGAGAGCTTACGATTTGTGTGTGAGTAATCGTGTGTGTGTGTGTGTGTGTGTGTGTGTGTGTGTGTGTGGTGTGCTTTTGGAAAAGTGGAACAACTGATTTGGACTTCCAATAGGCCAAATTTAGACATACTAAAACATATTTTAGTGGGTCTACAAAACATGATTAGACAAATAAGGAAAACAACTCCCCAAACAGAATTGTCATTTTAAGTTACTAATTAGTACATGAATGATGAATGACTACAACTTGTACCTTCAAAATGAATTGGATTATAAAATATTTGTGGAAACATTTCCAGATAGAATATGAGAATTATTTTATTACTTCTGTCGTTTAAAATTATTGGCTTGCTTTTTATAAGGTTAT